>JAAAKG020179874.1:0-52301 GCA_010014905.2 Druon quercuslanigerum
CTGCAACAGGCTACTTTGATTAATAGGGAGATGATTCGTAATGCTGTAACTCATTTTTACAATCGCATAGCTTTTTGTCAAGAGGCTCAAAGTTTTTAGTTTGAACATCTTCACTGAAGCGTGAGACGGAAGAGGACTCACGCTAAGCAAGCACCCCGAAACGTGAGAGGCAAGGGGACTCACGCTAATCAAGCACCCCGAAACGTGAGAGGCAAGGGGACTCACGCTAATCAAGCACCCCGAACAGAATTTACTACGTCCTATACGTACTATCGATTGCAGATGTAAGAAAGGGGGTTTTTATTCAAAAAAACAAAGATGACCTTCAAAAATCCTTGAAAGTCAACTTCAAGGTCAAAATAAAGGTCACCATTGAATTCCAGAATGACCTTCACTTTCTTGAAAAATATTTTACCTGAGGAAACATCCAACCGTCCCGGGACTTTTTAGACACCCTGTATATATATATATATAATAAAAATAAAAAATAAAATATAAAAAATAAAATATAAAAAAGTAAAAAAAATTTTAGTATTCCCGTTTATTGGTCACTCAAATGTCCTTACCCTATTTACTATATAATAAACAGTATTTGTATTTCTTGAGAATAAGTTTCTTGACGCTCATCGATATCCGCAATTGATCATATGTGAAAAAACTGTTGGTTTCGTAAAGACAGTATACTTTTTATTTAACGAGAGAATCGGGAAAAAGCGAGACACGAAAAATATTAAAGTAGTGGCCATCCTGCTCATCTTTTTGCTAGATATCTTTCAATTGATTGAGATTAAAATAGAAGTGATTTATTTATTAAAAATGTTAATTTATAATGATGTAGATAATGAGATTCGATACTTCAATGGATTCCTTGAAAGTCTCTCGCTCTGAGAGTGTCACGGATCTTAATTCGGAGTTGAATAACTTCGCAATTTCGGGCAGACCATCTTCCGGACATGCAAGGAATGAGGAAAACTCTGTCACAACACCGCCTAAACCTTTTGGAATCGGTATGTATTACCATTTATTCTTAGTTTGGAGAAACTTTACAATACAAATAATAAATCTTTGCAAACAATTCGAAGATTTTTAAATTTCAATCTGAGCGGAAAAGTTCAGTTTGAGGTATTTAATTTACGGATAGTCCGCCTTAATATTTTACAAATTAAAGAGTGCTATCTTTAAGAATAAGCAAATTACAAAGTTGAATGTGCGAAAATCCAAAGTATGTTGACGAATTGATCACTGGAAAAACATATCTAACCATTTTCAGTTCTACTGAATATCGCATCAAAATATCACATTCCTAACGCTTTCGATTTGAAATTCGTTAAAATGTATAATTTTCCTATTTAAAACAGTATATTAGTATTAAGTCTGAGAGCTTTAAGCCTTTTTTAAATAAAAATAACTCAGCTTAGAACTTCTAATTTCAAAACAATTCACGCCTAAATTAAACAATTTACAGGAAGTTAAAATATTCAAATAATTTAATGTAATTCCTAAAGAATATTAGTTAATTCCAGGGAATTTGAGTTAAAAGCAAATTCAACTGAATACAAAGTGAATACAATTTTTCAGCTTTTAAAGCCTAAAGGACTTAAAAGGCGAAGGCCTGAGGGTCGAAAAACAAATCGAGGTCGCGTGAGCAGAATTCGATACTAGTGAATTAGCGAAGGTAGACGCATATTCAAAAATTAATATTTTCAAAACTTCGTAAAAGGAAATTCGATAATCTCTCGAATTATGCTCACGCGAACTCGATTTGAATATCGACCGACAGGCCCTCCCACTTGGGAGCAAGATACGCATAGCTGTGCTGCCCCAACTCAATTTGTTTCAAATTTAAGGAGTAAGGTACTGTTGTAACAGTAATTTATGCGATGGCTCATCTTCTAAATATGTCCCTCAACTTTCAAACTGAGAAAATGAGGTTAAAAGTTTAATTATAGTATACTCTACAAAAACGTTGTTAAATGTCGAAATAAGTTTATCGGTCAAAAATAATGCATGTTCAAGAACATGATAGAAGGGAAGATCGGTTGCGGCTGTCTCCTCAGAAGGGCCGCAGTGGGCGAGTACTCAGTCCAGTATATCATTCAGTATCATACATTCCAATTGGAAACATTTGAGGTGGCCCTGACGTTTACGTGTCGATTCCGTGAAACTGGTGTATCATAAATGTTCACTTATGGCAATGCAAAAAATTAAATGAAAATGGCGTAGTATAACTCTAGGATGACGAAATATATGTTGTGTGGACAAATAAGGCAGTTTTAGAAAAAAAAATTCAGGGGACTGATTTTGATCAACGTAATTTTTGTAGAAAAGGTGGAAAGAATTTACATACATGAAATATTAAATTTCGGTGAAAAAAGAAGACTTCGAAAACCTTTTTCTCTAGAGCTACCGTTTCTACGACTTTCGAAGATAAGCAACTCTCTGGATAGGCTAGTGTTCGCCTCGTGAGCCGCACAGGCTCTTCCAGCGAGGTGGGGATCGAACCCGCAAGCAGACCGAATGGGTCTAATACCTATGACTGAGCCCCCATGACGATTGCTCACTATATATATGTTAGTGATGCTGTTATATTTGTTGAATCAAAACAAATTTCTGGACGCTCTAAAAATCATCTCGTATTATAAATCTTTGCCCAAATAAATCATAAGTTCTAGAAATTACTAAAAATTTGTATGTAAAACAGTATTATTAAATATACAAAAAATATTAATCCGGTGGTAAGCTTTTTAAGCCATCTATCTACTTTTATAGTAAAATACAGGAATTTGGATTCGTGTTGTCTATTTTCCATGGCTCTACTGATAAGTTACAGAAGAATCAAGAGTTCCGCAGTTGATTTTTCGTACTCTCAAATGCTCTACATTTTAATATGTATTACATTTATGGATGGTACTGGTCTGTCGCCGAAAAAATCTTATAAAATCTTTCCAATCCAAAAAATAGCATGTAAAAAAAGCTCCAATCATTCTTGCCTTTTTGGGCAACAATGCCGTCTACCCTAGAGAAAGGAGATCCAATCAAGGCAGTTACAGAAACACCCAGAACTCTCTCACTTTTCGCACCAAACGCTGCGAAATCTTGACAATGGACTCCAGAAAAGGGGTTATATAAGCGGCGCGCCTACTTTACAACAGCCAGAACAAGCCAACAACAGAGAAAGAGAGTTGAAACTAAGGTTAACAGCGGGGTAGGCATCCATTAGAGGAAGAGCCATCCTTTGGGACCAGGGAAAATTCGATCTTAACTGGATAGCGTGCTTTGTGCAGATTATTTCGAAGACTCCGATCTCTGGACTATTAATTGTATTGTATACAATGCGGCGAGAACTTTAGCGGATGCGAACCGTAAAACAAAAATAATGGCTGATCATAAGACCAAAAGACGCATGCATTAACTCAAAACAAATATAGGCTGAGCTAGACAGTAAGCGCCTCGCATTTAGTGCATGATTGACTACTTAACATCTGGCAGGAAGTTCACTGCCAGGGTTTGCCAGTTCGTGCAAACTACAAGTTCGTCATCACAAACTCAACAAGTTAATGCCGCCTCTTCTGTAATCTAACGAGACCTTCCAGTTTACTACCGCTCTCCCGCCCGAACGGGACGAATCCTTATCTATAACTAACGAAGAAGTATAAAAAGTATTAAGATGCATAAATAACTATTACGCTCCAGGGCCAAATGGTATGAAAACCTACTGGGTGAAGAAGATTTCTTTAAGCTACAAACATCTGAGCTGCATGTTTACATTATATCTTAAACCGAAAGAGTTTATTCGAGAGTAGTTGGTAGAAGAATCTACAGTGCTCCTCACGAAGATAGGCAACTTGTCTAACCTTGGGAATTGTAGGCTAATAACTTGTCTAAAAACACACTGCATTAGATCTTCACAACTATCCTAAATGATAGCATTTTTCGGGAAATCGAACGTGTTCGGTGAGAGATGTATGAATAACGCGGCTCAAAGAAAGGCATATTAGGATGTCGGTAAAACCTGTTCATCAACATATGTGTCTGCAAAAACGTTGCATTCTAACAGCACTGCCTATTGACTGCCTGGATTGACTACCGTGAAGCTTTCGGTTCAACCTCCCATAGACGTCTCATCTGTCATTTGGATAGCTTAAATGTTCTTCCATGCATCGGAGGTCATGGTTCCCTTAACACGACGACACCTTGCTGGCACTTCCGAAGACCCTGAGCCCATCGAAAGAAGCGCTGCACGACACATTGGGGCTGGAGAGACCTATGCATACCTAGGCTTGCCGCAGAACCGCATTCAAAGATGAAACATCTATAACTGATGTTCTTCTATGCAGTTGCAAACATTTTATCCTATAGATTTGGTCGTCTGAACTATCGACAAGGAACAAAGTATCTACAACGAACATGCTTCTCGTTTCGTTAATACTCCATTTGTTCGTTCCGCGACTTTACATCTCATGACGTCAAGGTGGTCGCGGAATACTAAATTTCTAATATATTTAAAACAGGATCATTCTGTGTAGAGCACGTATGGTCGCAGATGATGATTCTTAAAATGTCCAGGAACTACGAAAAAGTGGGAAAAGGAGTGTTTCTGTACAAAGCAGCGGAGGAGGCTGCTGAAGCACTTACCTTAACTTCAATATCAGAGATCAGTAAAATGCATAAAACATTATCCATACTGAATACTCACTCGTAAATGTCCGGATAAAAAAAGCATAAGAGAAAAACCACCGCGAACACTATTCGCCACGAGATAATTCGGCTTATAATCTAGGTTATTATAATCGACAGCAAAATTTTCGTCGAGATACTAGAAATAATTTTCGGAAGAATGATAGACACAATTTCACATTTAACAGAATTTATCCAAATCAGGGTCATTCACGTGAAAATCGATATAAAAATAATCATGAGCACGATCAGCGAGAATCAAAATTTGAAAATTATGAATCAAATTATAAAAATAATGATCCAGATAGAAATCGCGTTTATAATGCTCGTGATCATTATAAAAATCAAAATCTAAGATATAATAATCGGGACCGATACTATGACAGAAGTCGAGATTTTAGGGTTTGAAAATCGACAAAACCGGGATTCTTATAATAACACGGGTCAAGAGTATTAACATGGAAATCATCAACATAGAACTATAGAGAATAGAAACACTAATTACGATGCGTTCGCTGATCGGCCTTAAAATTATCAAAACAAAAATGGACAATGGTCTAATGGTCCTAATCGTTTAAATGGCCATAATTGTTATAATATCTCTTATAGAAATAGGAACTCATAACCCTTAAGTGGTACAGTAGAAAATGGTACATCTAAGCGAGAAAATAATGGCCCACATAATGTAAGCTCTAGGAATGGGCATAGGGAACCTCAACATGATAGTAAAAATATAAGTGAAGCCCATGGGATGAATGAAATGCCGCAAGATAATTATGCAGTAAAACGTACTCGTCGCTTAGAAAATAAGATGGATAATGAAAATTGTATAAAGAGTCACGAGAACTGGGGAAACGATCGAGCCTCGATTTGGTAATATGCAACACGATAGAGGCAAATCCGGGATAATGAGGTAATAAAAAAATTGATAAATGTCCAGTGAATGATTTTGAAATACAAAACACAAAAAGTAAGGCTCTAATTGATACTGGAAGTGAGGTAACACGTATTTCAGAAAACTTAAATGAAAATAATTATGAAAAATTTTTTAAATTCGAATTATTACCAATAGTCGGAAGAAGCATTGTAGCAGCTACTGGGGCGAATCCTGTAGAATTGAAACATCAGGTCTATGCAAATTTTAAAATGAGCCATCAGAATGGAGCGTATGTATTTTTAATAGTACCTAAGCTAAATAAAGAATGCATCATTGGAGTAGATTTGTTAAAAAGATTAAGACGAAAGATTGATTTTCATAAAAATACCATGGAATTGAAAGATGAAGAAAAAACTATTAAGATTGAATTTATGGACGAGAATCCAAAGAGGATAAATTTGATATTTGATCCCGAAAATTTTCAAAATGAGAAATGTTTAATGTGTCTGGGAAAATATTTAGTTGCCGAGGAAGTTCACAGCAATGTCGTTAAAGAAATAAATCACATTGAAACTTATGATGATGCCCAAAACTGATTCGCACTAACTTATGATAAGGTAAAAGGCAAAGTAGCTCCATGCACTACGTTAGAGTCAAATGAAAAAGAAATGTTTTTCAATTTTATACAGCGGTATAAAAAGGTTTTCTAAAAAAACCGTGTAGGATTGATATATACCATATATAAACACGAATTACAAATTGACGACAAAAGACCATTTTTAATGCGAACGTATCCCATACGGTCAAACGGCGCTTATATTTATCCTCTATTTATCACCAAAAAAAGACGGATCGATATGAATATGCTTAGATGCACGGAAACTAAACGATTTAATGACGAACAATTATGAATGCGCAAAAGCAACGGAGGTTCTTTTTCAAAGATGTTCAGGCACGAAAGTAATGTCAATATTACTTGTAAGGGCAGTAGACTTAGTTTGGAGAGGACTTGGAAATTTTATAATATCATTCATCAATGATATGCTACGTAAATCTCAAAATACATCATAACATCTAAACCACCTTGAATTTCTTTTCCAACGCTTACAAGACCACAACGTGACGGTTAACCTTGAAAAATTTAATTTTTTCGTCCTGAACTAAAATTCCTAGGGCACATTTTAACGCCTTTGGGAATATAACCATTCCTAAAAAAATAAAAGTAATTCATAAATTTCCAGAGCCGAGAAATTTGAAAGAATTGAGAGGTTTCCTAGAGCTGATAAATTACTAGACAAAATTTACCAACGAACACGCTAAAGAATAATACTACTTGTCAAATTGCTAAAAGTAGGAAGCAGATGTGTTTGGGACCTTGAAAAAGAGGACCTATAGGGGGGCCATTTACCAATATCATTTGCCAGCGTACCTCTCAAGGGATCCGAGCTTTCGTACTGCACCACAGAAAAAGAGCTAATAGCAATTGTGTAGGCTCTAATAAAATTTAGGTTCTTGTGTGTCAAATTGATCACCTGAACGGATCACAAAGCTTACTTACTTTCTTTAAACATACAAATTGGTAAGCGGAAGGCTCACTCCTCCTTAAACTTGGCGACATACTGGATTCGTTCTTCAGTTAGGGCTTGTGAAATTTCTGGGTGAGTTGAATTTTCACAATAAATGGTAAAACATTGCTTTTTTCCAGCGTAAAAATATTTTCTAGGTCGATCGTAAACTTTTATGTGTTCTTCAATCCAGGGATCTCCGAGGATTAAGGGATCACTTATTTCACCAATCACAAATAAAGTGTTTTTTGTACGATGTCTGCACGCGGTCACTCCTAGGTCATCAGTTCTTTGGACCCTAAGGAACGCCCCGGATTTTGCTATGTTCATTTTTTTGTGCTAAGGCCTCATTCGCTGATGTTGGGCTTCAGTTAAGTAGTGGGACTGTACAAAACGATCCGTGGACGTGCTGTCAAGAAGGGCCTGTAATTCTTCATTGTTATGAATTACTCGGAAGTGGGGGACAAACCGGAAACGTTTTTTTGTGGTTTGAAGTCTTATTGGGGGCGGTAGGCCCGGATTGCGCCCAGCCTCCAGTTTTCCTGGGGAGGGGGTTGGTGGTAGTTGATCTAAGACGAACTTCCTGTTCCTTCTCATGGCAGTTACGGTTAAAGTGATTGCCCGGGCAATGTCAACATTTGGTAGTCGACGTGAGAGGGTGGATTCGGAAAAATCGTTTTGAAATCTGCTGGTTTGTAAGCCCCAAAGCTGCGACAACTTGAAGGACTTAGCAATTCTAGGAGCGCAGTGACCCTAGATTCTTCTGGGCATGAGGTTGTAGGTGTTGAAAAAGCAGATACTTTTTCTGAAGGAAGAGACAAACGGGCTCTTTGTCTTATTGTTTTTGGGAGTATAGTGTGGAGGCGAGGCGTCCTAGTGTATTGACCGCTTTGTATTTTTGTAGAAATAATTTCCGGAAACGAGCCCATTCAAAGGGGAGACCGCTGTAAATTTCACACCATCTCGCGGGCAGTATCCTTTGGGGCTTGGGCTACGAGGGTAATCCGTTGTTCGGTTGGTGATCCTTGTTTGAGAAAATATTGTTCCATTTGATTGAGGAAGCCAGTGGGGTCTTCGTAATTACGAACCTGGAACTCTGGAAGAAGTGTCTGCAATGTTTGCAGATTAAGACAGGGTGCTTGGTATGCATACCAGTGATTTTAAGCGAGGAGGTCTACATAAGGTGGATTTCCTACTGGGTGTTGAATATTTATGAGCGGGTTATTTCCTACAGGGCCTTGTTTTTTTCCAAGGGGTGTATTACCCACATGTTGTATGTTGCCTCTAAAGGGTGGGCTTACTTAAGGGTGCTGGGTATTTATAAGGAGCTATAAGGGGGGTATTTACAGTGCGGCTTCAACGTAAGATCTGAATCCGAGGAGGTGGGCAGAATTATTTGAAGAGGAGTCCCCTTGATTTGGTCATTATAACCAAGGTGATGGTTCTCCTATGAGTTAAACTCCAGGTTAAAGGACTGGTGAGTCCTTGTCGAAGTTCATTTTTTCATGGACGCTGTAGGGTGTTTTTTCACTCCTAGAAGTGATTTTGTTGGTATTTTTCGTGCGGACGTGAACGATCACGGAACGTATTTCGTTCGTAGGAAATTTGACTCCGAACGGGTTTGGTCGGAATACCTGTGAATTTGGCTTCCGGTACCGTCTGCAATCTTCTATGTTTACATGGTTGGGTATCTCTATGAGCAAGTCGTTGCGTGAGTACGACGTTTTTGTTGACCCTCGTTTCTTGCTGCGAGATCGGCGGTTATTTGTCATGGGCGAGGGGGATTTAGAGCAAAATATCAAATGAAAAGTCACGTTTGGGCTTCAAATTGAGGTCAGTCTGTGGGTTGATACTGATTTAATAGATTTAAAATTAGACAAAGTGGGGATTTCTTCATTTAATTCGAGAGGGTACGTGTTGTTGTTTGATAATACAGAAGGGTTATCCAGGGTATTCAGCGCGACGTCGCGGTGATGGGGATTAACGCCGATACAGGAGTGATTCTTTCCATAGCAGGATCTGCTTGAGGAGGGTTTGGGGTGGTTCAGGGTATCTAGATGGTCGTTGCGGTTTGTTGCGATGTCGGCGATGTTTACCGATAAGAGAATTATCCTCTCTGTAACGGGAATTGGGTGTGACGCTGCTGTCAAGGCGGCCTGAAAGTACTAAAAGGTGAGAGTCCGCGAATAAGGTAGGCGAAGTTCGGTAAAAAACTTGCATTTATGCAGGTAGTGTCGAAATATACACTACGGAGACTCGAGGACTCGGGGATAAGTGACTCGATCTCGAAACGCGCTATACTTAACGGCAAAATGGGTGGTGGCGTGCTACTCAGAGAGCAAGTGAGGAGGGGGGGGGGGCACTGACCCGCGGTCGCAGTGCAGAAGTTAAGAAGTGATGATCTTTTTGGCAATGTCGCTGGACGCTGTTTTCGCGCGATTGGTGAACTTTCACTAAGAAAAATTCTACAAGCGTGATCGATAAGCTTAGTCGCACTTGTGCTGTCGATTGTTGGAGCTACTTGATTTCTTTTAAAAGATTTATATTGAGATACTTCTTAAGACTTTTTGAAGTGTCATATCTCGTATTGTATGGATATTTAAGCTTAGTTCAATTTTTATTTTTATTGTAAGACAAATTTTTAAAATTTTGGATCTGTTAACAATGAATAATAAATCAGGGATATTCAGATTTTTTTTTGATTATTTAAAATTTTTAAATTCCGCCATGCTTTACAGATAAAGCAATGTTTAACAGAAATAGCACGTGAGTTAAGGTGAGATTAAGATAAGATTCAATTGAGAAATTTTCCATTATGTATTTATATGAAGAAATATTATAAAAACAAAGTTTAAGAAAGTTGCATGTAATGAAAGTTATTTTCATACGATTTATGGGCAGCTTAGGAACAAGCACACGAGCTCTAAAACTTATTGAACTAATACAAACATCAAAATAAGTCGCAAAGTAATTAACTTCTAGCAAGATCAATGAATATTTAAATAATTAATAAGGTGTTTTTATTTATTATTTGTTTTACTTTTTACTACTGCGACTTTTACCACTATTTCGGTCCATTTATTTAGAATTGATTTTTGAGTTGTCGAATTTATATGTTTTGTTCGGTTTTCTCGCCTCTTTATATTAACATGTACATATAGATATCACTTCGATCGAAGTGGTTTTAATTTTACAAATGGTACGATTGTTTTTTATCACTTTTTATCTTCGATGCGCATGTGAATGTTTATATTTAAGATGTTTCAAGGTTGGTCATTGACTTGATACATTATTACATTTTTTTGAAATTTTATTTATATTTTCGAATAAAAGCTCATGTTGAAATGTGCACTCGATGTACGAGCGCAGAGACTGTTTATTGTATACTCGTAAATTTGATAAATGGTTCACTGTATAGAAATCATTTGTGCTGGTGCTCAAGTGAAGTTTTAAGAGAAGAATACTGTAAATGGTTTCATTAAAAATGCTTGCAAAAATAATATATAGTATTTATTTTTGGTGTGATTTGAGGTCTCATGCATCAAATAATGCGATCCTGGTAATTTTTGAGAAATTGTAGAAAGCCATTCTGAATAAACTTTAAAATAGTATTTTGTAAAGCATGCGTGAAATGTTCCCTTTTCGGGGCATATATAGCGTTAATAAAGTGGGTAATTTAAGATTATTAAGAAAAGTAACTAAGATAGTATATTATGCACCTAAGGGAAGAAGAAGTGGGGTTTGTTCACGCTGACCAACCTTAAATCAGCAGTAATTTGCCATAAATTACTGAATAATTACTGACAATGTTTGGGTATCTTCAATTTTCGGAATGTTATAGTGAATAATTAATTTACCAGAAGCTGTCATCGAAGGTTGACAGCTTTTTGCCTCCATTTCGCAAGTACCTTGGCATGTTTTTGTCACGCCGGTGTCGCTAAGATTACGAACCAATTACTTTAATTGGATATTTTTTGTAGAGTCGCCCCAGCTCCCTTTTAAGTTCATGATAACTGTACTCCTTCTTCCATCACCTTATCAGTGATTTTTTAGTCAGCAGGAGCCGAGACTCGTCCTTTCAGAAAATTTGGCACTTATCGCTTTGGATAATCGACTCTTATTTACTCGGGGCGTACGAGCGACAAAGATAGTAGTAAAACTCTCTTAGGTATGCAGTATGTTTATGACACGCTCTGCACATATTACTGAGAATATTTTGACTAAATGCGGTCACAGTGTATACGCGAAAACGTAACTCTCTGTATATAAATGAAGTCCTAATGATCTAATGTAAGCAAAAGTTTGCTCCTTCGACGTCCTTGCATTTTATTGTAGCGGAACTTTTTGCAGGAATTTTTCAAACTCTGTTTTCTTTACTTGGACTTTTAGAAGTCTGGCATCTAGATGGAGTCATGCTGGCTTCGTAGCAGTCCAGACATTTTTCCTTGAGCCTATTCGCCCACTCATTGTCTCTCTAACGTAGGTACAAGCGTTTTCTTCAACATATTTGTTCTTCCAATGTATCGAAGCTGAATAAGGTATAACCGTCTAACATGTTTGTCGTCCTAGTTCTATTCTACTCGTTTAGGGTGGTATCATTGGCGAAGCACGAGTTTACGGCGCTCGATGTAACCACGCGTAAGATAATGCATGTGCAGAAGAGCTTGCATATCAATTCGTCTGTTCCCAGACTGTACAACCCACGCCATCAACACGGGCGCGGACTTACGACTTTTAAATGTATTGGTAAACACGATTGGCAAAGGTACGTTCCTATATAAAACCGCGGATCAGGCGGCCGAGAACCTTAGCCTGAATTTCAACATCAGGATTGAGAAAGTGCATTATCATATTTAGAAGCCTTAATTCTAGAACGTTATATTCAAGAGTTGGGTCGTCTATTTTCTCTCATCACAACTATTGGGTTGGCAGGTATAAACAGGTAAGTCGATAATAGTATTTTGCAGCAATCTTTTTACGCAATAAATCTTATATCAATATAAAGATAATATTATTGCGAACACGATGATATAAGGTTGTCTGTTAATATTTCTTTTTAATTCCGTTTTTCAAGTTTTAAAACGCGAAAGATTGGTGCGAGTAAAGATGTGCGACAGAGAGATCCGAGTGAACTAGCCGTTGCGGTAGAAGATGACGCAGCATTTCAGGTGAGGTAGACCAGTAAGTGCTGAACATCATTTTGGAGCAGCTGGCCTTAATTTTCAGGATAAAAAAGCGTGCAAAAAACGTGTTTTATTCGCGTAAAAAAACTTATTCCTATCATATTATAGTAAAAAAAATTTACATAACGCAAGATTCTTATTATGTGTTTATTTTTTTGAAAAAATGTTGACTTTACTTTATTTGTTTCTATTTAGTCTACCTACTGATACAGCACATAAAATTGTCAAGATAAGTGTATATCACTATCATATTTTTATTTAGAAAAACATTTATATACTTTAATTATCACATATAATATATACAATATATACAAAAATATAATTCATTAATTCCAACGAATATTTATTTTATTGAAATTATTTTGTAATGAAAAAATTTAAATATGCTTCAAAATGATGTTCAGCATTTATTACCCTATCACTATCCTTTTAAATTTCACGGACAAATAGCATTCGCACTCTCTTTCATCCGATCGATGAGATATGCGCATCTGCAATTCTGCGTCCTCTTCTATCGCACCGGCTAGTTCACTCGAACGTCTGTCGCACATCTTTATTCGCACCATTATTTCGCGTTTTCAAATTCGAACATCGGAATTCTTTATTTTGATATAAGGTTGACTGCGTAAACAAATTGGTGCAAAATACCAGTATCGACTTACCTGTTTATACTTACCAATCCAATAGTTTGGATGGGACAAAAATAGACAACCCAACCTATATTCCCAATATTCTTTATGCTTCATACTCGCGATTAGTATATAGTTTGTTTCGTAAACGAAAAACTGCAATTTTTTAAAACTTATTTTGTAATTTTTATTTAATCATAGCCTCGATTTAAATTTTTAAGGCAACTTACTAGCGATATATTTTTTAACATATTCGAACTTTGATTTTAGAAAAATAATTTCATAAAAATAACTATAGAAATTAGAAATATTAAAGTATTAAAAATTATAATATACTTATAGCTTTTAAGTTTCATTATACTCACATTGTCAAACAAAGCTTCTTTTAAATATTAAAATTGTTATGTACTTTTGTGTGAAGCCATATTTGTGAGAAAAGTATTTATTATTCGCTGCTAAATTACTGCTGAGAAACTGTGTGAGAAAACTGCGTGTGCGGAAACACGTCTGGCGACTCGAGCGGGCGAGTCGTAATAACGCGGCGGCGTCACAGCGCTGCAGAGCGAACGACGACGGTGCTAGCAGGGCCCGTACACGCATACATACACACGAATGATGAGCGGATTTACACACATCCCAACACTCCCTCACGCGCTTTATTCGCGTGATTTGTACAGAGTTTCCTAACAACAAAATCGAACTTATATCATAGGTAATATGAAACAAGTAAACGCTTATTCCTAATATGTACGCAAAGGAACTCTGTTCTTCTTTTTATGTACATCAAGCTTAATCACTATTTCTTTCGTCATAATACAACATGAGCTTAGTTTAATGAATACTGCAAGTTTTGTTTTTACTCTTTGTACCAAGCCTTGTCATACGGGTGTTGTTTTGACCAGTCGGAGTCTCTTTGGTTGTTATACTGATCTGCCGTACTGATCAGTGTATTCTTCAGTGTAAGTTACTGTGTCGGCGGAGACAGTTACTTCCGGCCCTGCATAGTCGTATCCTGCAAATTTATCATATATAAAATAGCTTTTGCAAGTCTGTTATGTAACAGAAAAAAAGTGGTTTGGTAAAAATATGTGCTAATTGCAATTTTGATTTTACCCATTTCAAAACAATAAAACCATCCCTTACACAAGGCTTTACATAGTTTTCTCTCAGTGAACGCAAATGAAGTCGCATTATTGTCGCAATGTAAAGTTACAGGATAGATGTTGTTTTTTGCGAATTTTTCAAGAGAGTCAGTCAAAGCTGTGAGTTCGATACAAGCTTCGCTCATTGCCACGTATTCTGCTTCGCAAGTCGACAGTGATACGCTTTTCCGCTTTTTTGTTATCCAGGCTACTGGATGTCCAAATAAATTAACTAAACATCCACAAGTTGTCACCGAGTCTTTACTATCTCCCCAGCTAGCATCTGTGTATGCATCGATAAAATCTTTCTCACCTTTATAAGTGATCCAATCAAATACTTGAATACTCGTTCTACCAGTTGCCATTCTACTTGATTTGGATTTGACTGATACCTACTCAGAATAGTTACTGCATAAGTGATATCTGGCCTTGTCGCATTTGCTAAATACAGCAAAGAGCCTACTGCTTCCCTATATTTATTGCGAAGTACATTTTCTGCTTTTTCTTCGTTAGTAAACTGCATTCAGTCAGGAATTTCTAAGTAAATTTCTTCTTTGACTTCGCTTTTTAAGAACGCGGTTTTTACATCTAATTGATACATGATCAAATCGTATTTGTTCGCATACGCTAGTACTGTACGAATTAATGGTAATCTCGTCACGGGTGCGTAGGTTTCTCTCAAATCGTAACCATTTTTATCCTTAAAACCTCTCACGACTATCCTAGACTTTTTGAGTTCCAAACCGTCTGCATTTATTTTGGTTTTCAATACACAACGTGAATCTAAAATATTTAGTTTATTCCCCTTTGCATCTCTAATTAGTCTTTTAACTACTTTACTTACACCGTTTGTTTCTAAAGCATCTAATTCTCTTACCATTGCATTCATCCATTCTTTCCTGGCCGATCTTCTTATTGCTCCGTGATAATTTTTCGGATCTCCCTTAATTGTTGCTAATTGTCTGTTTCTGCATCAGAGTCACACATAGCAAAGTGTATATTTGCTGGCCTGCCTCTCTTTCTCTTAGTTTGAATAATTAACTGTTCTCCCTCATTCTCGGACTTTTCATCTGATTCATCTGCCAGTTGATTTTACAAACTATCGATTGAGTTTTTTGCTTCAAAGTTTAACTGCGATTCCGGTATCACTATACCACTGACATCCCTGTACGTTAACCATTCTACAAACTCTATATTTCTAGTTTCAATAAATTTCCTATTTACAAAATCATACTCTAGATATCCATCTTACTTACATCCTACTAAAATCGTTTTTCTTCAATTGCGTCAAACTTTGTACTGTCTTATCGCGCTATGTACGCGACACAATTGAATCGTTTTAACTTATTTATATAATATCCATATTTTGGTGCTAATTAGTTTCAAGGGTGCATTCATTTAAATACTTTTATGTGGACTTATATTATACAAATAAACTGCGACTTCGAGAGCGAGGTGCCACATATTGTCTGGTATCTGATTCTTATTCTTTTCTGCAATGTTTGGTTGAACCGCTCTTCCGCGCCATTGTGCGGTGGGGTATTAGGCACAGCTGTTAATAATTCCGCATTGAACTCTTTGAGTACGTCTACGGTTTTTCTGCTTGTGAACTCAGTACTTTTATCGCTCGATAAATATCCTAATTTTGAGTCTCTGCCGATTATGTTCCTTGCAGATATAATGAATTCGCGTATTTTCTCGGGAATTTCGGTTTTATTTTTTTAACGGGTAAGCATCTGCATATCGTGTGTAGCTACCCACGAGCACAAGTATGTACTGGAAATTTCCGGGATAAGTCGCGGGACTAATCTTGCCCATTATATCTGCATGGATTTTCATCAATGGCTCTGTTTCACTTCTTCGTACTTTGGTTAAGGGCTTTTCCCTCATTTTTGATAAAAAAAATACTTCACACTCCCTCAACCCTTCATCAAAGTCTGATGTTTTGAAATTTTGATTTCAGGATACAGCTTTTTGATTTGATCTAAATAAATTACCGGTAGGTGACCTAACCTCGAATGCCATAATCTTATGGTGTTAAATTTTTTTAATTTATTATTGATTGCTTGTACTGTGTTTTTGTCAAGTTCGTTACTTTGTTTTTTATTTTTGGATATTTTACTGCTATCTAATCTTTCTATTATTTTTCCACTCCGAGTAGCTAGATTCAAGTCAATGTTATTAATTCTACTGTTTGTATTGTTTATTTTTCTACTATTTTCTACTTCGATTTGTCAAAAAGGTATAATATACTGCCCGATAGTATTGAGTTTCTGCTTACCGGATCATGAATTTTGATATGTTTGTTATCAAGATATATTTTCATACCTTGATCTGCAAATTTTCTTAACGACAATAGGTTTTTGGCTAAATTTTTTGCCTAAATAACGTTATTTAATTTTGTGATTCTGCCGTTTTGTGATTTTAATAATACGTTACCGTTGCCCTCATATTTTAAATTTGCATTTGTTTTTGTTCGCGCAATTGATTATACCGCATTTTCTAGAATCTAGCTGCTCGAATAGAAGTGAGGGATTTGCTATGTGGTGCGAAGCACCAGAGTCTACGACAAAATTATCGGTTTTTGTCTCTGCGCCAGAGTGTCTCACTCTCTTTATCTGATTCTGAACTACCTTCGATTAAGTAACACTTTTTACGTTTTTGAATTTCTTTTTCTCATCTTGAGTACTTACCTTGAGTAGTGAATAGTATAAGATGATAAAAAAGGAAGTATTGGAAAAAAGAAGAGAACAGAATGTGTAGAATATGTGAATGGGAGTGTGAAACAGGGCATGTATGGGAAGGATGTAGGAGAGAAATGGAAGAAAAAGGAAGTTGGCAAAAGAATGTGGTTAAGATTCTAGGGGAGGAAAGATTAGGGGAAGAATGGATGGAGGATTTGGAGTGGGCTAGAGGAGCGAATGAGAAAGAATGAATATGAATTCTTGTGTAAAAAATGGCAAATTGAAGGTACAAAAAAAGTGAAAGAAAAAGGAAACGTAATTCTCTTTGATTAGAAGCGTAAATATTTTATGTAAAGGTTATGTATTAAAATAAGTAGACTAAGATTCATTTAGATTTGCGTTCTCATTCTCTCCCTCTCACGCTTGCAGTCTCGCTTTCGATCGCTCGCTCACTCTTTTTCTAACAGGTCCTAAATTGCGCTATCATGTGAAATACAGATAAGGAACTAGATATAATACTTTATGTAAATAGCTGTAAATAATTGTAAATAGTAAGGATAAGATTTAAAAAATATATGTATGCGGAAAGATTGTCCTAATAAATATTCCAAAAATATTTGTCTTTTTGAGAAAATTATGCTCTTTTTTTAATTTATCTTTTTTAGTTGAAAACTCTTGGTAGTAGATTAATCTGCTTGCTTAAGAATTCATCTTTTTAGTTGAAAATTCAACTTTTGGATGAGAATTCTTGAATTTGGTTAAAAATTAGTTTTTTTCGATAAAAAAAATGTTTTTGATTAAAAATTTATCTTTTTTAGTTGAAAAATCAAGTTTTAATTTATAGATTCTTGAATTTTGTCAAAATTTCGTTTTTTTCGTTTTTGCAGGAAAATTACACTGGTAATTGAAAGTTTACCTATTTCATTTTTGGTCGAAAATGGTTCTTTGTTTTTTTATAATTATTTTTTTCTAAATAAAAATTAACGTTCTATTTTTTGTTAAAAATGTACCCTTTTTGCTTAAAAAATTCAATAAAAGCCGGTTTAACAATATAGGCATATTGGCAACTTATCTAGCTATTAACACACACACAAAGTCAGTATAAACTTAAAATCGGTTTTACCTTAAAAATTGGTAACGTAGTTTATGGATGATGCCTAATCAACCAATGATCAGCTAGGTTTAGCGCCCACTTGTAAGCACACAATACCTTAACGCTTTAGACTCGAGCAAATGGTCGTTAAAGCTTGCAGCTCTTGGCTGATTTACTTACTAATATCGACGACGATTCGTCTGTGGGTACCTGCCCTGACGAGAGGAGTATTAACTCTTTTTCGCCGGCTGTGAAGAACCTCCATTTAATGCCTGTTGGTATGTGGGTTGAAAGTCCTGATTGGACTTTTTCGTTGGTGATTTTGTTTGAGCTGTCTTCGAAATGTCCTTCGCCTACTTTTCCATAAGCTGAAATGTCTTCAAGCGTTCAGGAAAAACTTCAACATACATTAAGTTATCTACTGGCAACTCCTCTGTGATATTCTTAAGAATCCTGTTCACCAACATCGTTCTTTTAATTTCAGGGTTGATAGAAGGAGGTTCAGATTATCTCGGTCTACCTATCGAAAAGCGCCTGTTGGATATTTTCACCCTGCAAATTATTCTTATTCGGATCCTCGCAAAGCATTTCTAACATCGACTTGTCAAGTTGTGGACTTTGATTCGGTTCTTTTTCATTTTCAGGGGGCTTATTATTTAATGGATTTGGGTTGTTCGTTGGCAAACTAACCTTACTTTCGGCACTCAGGTCTGGCTGTGAAACATGGCGGCTTTCTTTATGCTCACCTCTCGCAACAGGTAAAGAATGAGAACGATATTCAATCTTTCTATTCGTGCGTGGTATAGACCTGCGTGGCGACGGAGAGTAACGGAGCAACTGCCTGCTGCTTCGATCTCGGGAAAAACTCCGGCTTCGAGATTGATTCGCAGGCCTCGCAGGCAGCGATAAAATCATTAAAATCAAGGATTGTTGGCAGAAGTACTTACCGAACATGATGCGATTCATGTCTCGGATAACGTTCACGATTACATCGCCGATAACATGAGTAATGTGACTCGGCGCTCGGAGAGCGTCGTGAGAGAGAATGCTAGAAATGTTACCTGCGTTTCTTCATTTTTCTCTGCAACCTTTTGATTTGTCTCCGAATTTCATCACTGGATGACTTGCTCCACTTTCTATTCTTATGATGTCGACTTCTATCTGATGAATAATCTCTATTTCTTCACATTTTTGTAACTTTATTATTCAACACGAAGTGAAACAAACCTCACTAAATAACACAATGAAATTTTCCCAGAGAATTGTATAGGAGGCGCCAGTAAGCGCGCGCGTTAATTCCATTTTCCTTTTCTTTAAATTATTGTAAACAAATCGTGTCGGATTGACACTAATACATTAGGATCAAGAGAACGAGACGTCGAAAAATAATATTATCTTTATTATTTACGGTTATTTAAAAATATTTATATAAAATCTTATATCTAGATCCTTATATCTGTTTCCTGCGATAGCGTCATTTAGGACATATGAGCGAGTGAGTGAGCCAAATATTGAAAGCAAGTGTGCAAGAGAGAGAGAGAGAGAGAGAGAGAGAGAGAGAGAGAGAGCGAGAGAGAGAGAGAGAGCGAGTGAGAACGCGAGAGTGAAAACGCAACCGCATCTAAGTCTACTTAAGCTATTATATAACTATTACTTACAAATCTTTACGCTTCTAATCTAAGCAGCTTCTGTTTTCTTTTTCTTTGACTTCTCTTGTAACTGCATTTTTCCATTTTTTCCAGGTGTATTATTTCATTCTTTCTCATTTGCTCCTCTAGCACATTTCAACCCTTCCACCCATTCTTCCCCGAATTCATCCTCTCCTAGAATCTTGACCACATTCTCTTGCCAGTTTCCTATATTTTTTATTCCTCTCCTACATCCTTCCCATACATGATCCCATGTTTCCTCCTCCCATGCACATATTCTGCACTTTCTTTTCTCTTCGCAATACATCCCCTCCCTTACCTCGTTGGTATAATACCTTGGTACTCCTTCATTTTTTATCATCTTATACCATTTATTATATTTTGATTGCTCAATCATCCCCCATCTTTATATTAATTGTCTTTCCTGTCCTTCTTTTCCAGTTCTTCATAATTTACTCTAGTCCCGTCTTCTCTGTCTCTA
Source organism: Druon quercuslanigerum (assembly GCA_010014905.2). Classification (NCBI taxonomy): domain Eukaryota; kingdom Metazoa; phylum Arthropoda; class Insecta; order Hymenoptera; family Cynipidae; genus Druon; species Druon quercuslanigerum. The sequence goes on from JAAAKG020179874.1 coordinate 19,981, forward strand.
GCATTAAAGAACTCTCTCCATTTTTCTTTTCATCTCGTTAAGTCTATCACTCTCCCTCCTTTTTTCTATCTCTATCAAACACTTTATCGCCAGCTGTCCTAACTCACCGTTCCATAGGTCCGTCTCAAATTTCCACGACTTCTCTCCCGCTCTAGTACTTAATTCACCCCTTTGCGCTTCTTCTGTTACCATATAACCTGGTGCCTTGCAGTATACTCGTAGTAGGTATAGAAGGTAAGACACCTTCTATACTTTTCTTGTAAACTCTCAATATCTATATTTTCTTTTCATCTCCATATATCTGGTCCATAACCTAATACCGGTCATAATAGTGTATCAAATAACCAAATTCTCCAAATTTTGTTAACCTCCTTTTTCCTATTCCTTTTTTTTATCCTTTCTCTTATATGAACTCTATGACCACCATGCATTTGCAATACATATTCTAAATATTTAAACTCTTCTACTTTATCTAACTCCTCGTCCATTCTTTCTTTCTTCTCCCTCCTTTTCTAAACCTCATTTCCTTTAATTTTTCTACATTTAAATTCAACTTTTTCCCATCTAAGCATTTGTTTAACCACGTAATTAAGCCAGCCAAACTTTCTTCATTCTCTCCCATTAACACTATATCGTCTGCGTATGCCAGTGCATATATATGTTCCTTTCCTATCCTAACTCCTCCCCAACCTTTTGTTCCTCATTTCTTCCCACACTCTCTTCATTAATCCCTCTCTTATCTTCTTTTTCACCATATCTTTGTCTATTTTGCCTCAGTCTAGTGAGTCAAACGCCGCCTTCCAGTCCACGAACATTGCAATTCTTGTTCGCTTTTCCATTTTAATCCTCTTATTTACTGAATAGTTCAGAAAATATACGTTATACAGCACTCCCATTCCTTTCGGTGGCTCTTTCTTTCATCAACTTCTTTTTTCAATCTCTCCGACAAAACACTTACATATACTTTATACAATGTTAACTTTAGCGTCACACCCCTTTAATCTTTAATTCTTCTTCTTTGCCTTTTTTCACTATTGGTATCAACTTCTTCTTTCTATAAAGCTGGCCACCTTTCTCCTCCCCGTACTCTATAATGTTAAAATCACAAGAAAATGGTCACAATTTTTATTTACCACAACGAAAATTTTTTTCCACAAATTATAGTATAATGTTTCACGTGTTTTTCTTGCAAATTCTTCCGGCAAAAATAACCATCGTGGAAACCAAAAATCACAACATTTCAAATGCAGCTGTTTCGCAATAGATTTATGGTAACGTTGCAATCCAACATCAATACATAAACCGTATTTTGTTGCCTAACATTTGGATAAGTATCTGTATCTAAAGCAAAGTTTCTTTTAGAATAACTACTTAGGCTTTTATTATGTACCTTCTCGAAATCAATATTAATATGACAAGGTAAAATCATAGATAGGAGCTGAGCATAAAAAAAACAATTCTCAGAGTGAAAATTGAAATTTCAGAATTAAAGATTCAATACTATTATTATGAAGTGCGGTAAGTATAATGCTGTCTTTTATTAATGATATATATTACATAATATGTTAACTGGCAATTATGTTTAATGTTTTCAATCTGATAAATGTTTTATCTTTTTTATTTAATTTTTCATTTTTAGAAAAAATTACTTTGTACTGAAATAATGTAATTTAAATGTATTTATTATATAGCAACTCAATGCGAGGGGCTGTTTTGATTCGACTTTCTTGAAATTAGGAACGGAATGCGATCTGGTCGAGTCAAACGAACCCCAGATTCGGATTCAGCGACCCCAAAACGTATACAAATTTTTTGTGTCCTCTGGTGGACAATAGCTTTTTTCATGTGCCTATGTTATCAATACTATATAGTAGAAAATGTAACTTGTCTCGAGGAAAGAGATCTTGGGATTAATAAATCGATTTTAACATTTCTGATGCTATTGGTAGTTTCAAAATCGCTCTTTCATATTAAAAAAATTCTATTTTAATCTGGAATATTGTAATTGTTATCAGGCTGCAAATTTAGGCGTTAATCGACTGTTTCGACTCTTTCACCCTTCTAGTACAGTACAATCATGTGTACCAAGGGAGCCCGTTTATAAGGATCCTTTCATTCGTATCCATATACATGGGCCGAGCCCATTTTGAACCTCATGTCCATTACAACTAAGCCTTACCACCAAATACAAGGTGTTACAGCCGCGAGGAGGAGTGAAAAAATATACTTGGAACTAGAAAATCGGTCAAATATTTTGGGAAAAAGTGAAATGTTTCGATTTTTTTTGCATTTTTCCTATAACTCCTGAATTAAAAATTGAACAAAGATGATACTTTGCGTTAATAACTGTGACAATGACAATAACATATTGTCTGAATGGCGATATAAAACTTTGACAACTGTTAACTAACATCTTAAATCAAGATATCCCGAATTCTAACAGGTCAACATATATCAAGACATTATATCATGACTGAGATCATCTAAGTCCTTATGCCTGGATCAAATTCAGGCGATATTCTCATTTATCTATGATTATGGGAATTATACAATGGTGGAAATATATAAGGTGTCGCAAGGTTATTAGCGGGGTTGAGGGGTATGAGTAGCCTGCTATTTTCAAGTGAAAAGGGTCACCAACACGTACGGAATACTAACGAATTCACACAATAACCAATCCTCAGAAATTCTCGTTTGTACATAAAGCTACATTTACTCGATTCGGGTTGAGTCCGTTAACGCTCCTTTTAATCAGTCATACGTAGAAGCTTTTTTATTTACGGCCAAAGAAGCTTGAAAGTTGTTCTCTTTTATTTTTTGTTCTGTTTTTTTTTTTGGTTTTGTGAACTGCAGCATTAATAATTTTCTGATTTCCCAATTTATTATTGAATAGCTTCTTGTCCTTCCATTATGAAATTTTTGTAGTAATTGATGATCTTACAACCAACTTCATAAACAAGTTCACAACTTGAATACTCAACAAATGGATTTCATTTTTTTTTTAACGAAATTTACTAGCAATGACTCAGAAGGAACTTTATTAGTAGTAAACTTTGTGAGACGACAATATTTGTTAATTGTTTAAGTGAATTTTATGAACAAATCTAGATTTTCATCCTTTTTCAACCGTCCGATTTATTTTTCACAAGTAATAAATTGAAAATTAATTTAAAAAATCCTTCCCTTAGGATACTTTATTAATAAATAATAATGGTTTATTTTATTAAAAATTTCATTTTTTAAATTCTGCAATTTTGACATTTTTAAAGAATTTGCCGCCGTAGACAGTAAATTTTAAATTGTTTGAAAAAACGGTGGCGCACTCTTAAAAAATGACCAAATCGCGGATTTCGTAGTCAAATTGTTTTTAAAACTAAACATTATTATTCGTTAATGACGTATCATGAGGGAAGAATTTAACAAGTAATAAAGAATTTATTTCGTTGAGGAAAGAACTAAATCTGCCTGTTAAAAATAGATGAAAATCGGTAATAGTTTATGAAATTGATTAAAATAAAAAACAGACCTCACTGTCTATGTATCAAATGTTTTTACACAATAGGCAATTGTTATGTGATATTAAAAAATCGTATATATTACCTATTTTAATGAGTTTTATATTCAATTTTGTTAATGGAACGAAGTCTTTAGAGCGCGAAATAACTTACTCATTACTTACTGATATCATTATACTTTACTTAAATATTAGTATAATAGTAAACTTTTCTTTTTAATTATGGTTGTTTCTAAATCTAAAATGTTTTTTTTGGGCTAAAAGTGTAATGAATTTATCCGCTATATAATCCTATACTTAAATCCATGCCGACCATAAGGCACCTTTTTATATGGACGTATACTTACGTTTTCTTGATTTTATCATTATTAGGATTATTCTCTATCTAAATAAATTCTAAAGTAGGCCATAGTTTTCCATAAAAAGGAGGGAAATTAGCGTAAAGTGGTTTTTCTTAAAATAAAGAATGTTAACTCTTAATTAGCACCCAAATAGACGTACACTGTTAAGTATGTCTTAAATTTAAAGCTATTTTTGTATTATTGCTTTTATTTTCATTTCTCATTTATATTGAAAATTTACTACAATTAGAGAATATTTGTGTGGACACATAGAAGCCTCCATTCAATATGTGTCTCAATGCTGAAAGCGCGGTCTGTCACTATATCTAATTCTTCCTGAGTATGAGTCTTTTTGCATCTTAGAAACTTTTCAGAAGAGCTGGTATATGACACCATCCACCAATACATGGTGGATAACATTACATTAAAAACGAAAATCCTTATTTAATGACAAGATAATATTATTATTGTCGAAAATTACGTTTCAACTGTGATTCTGAAGCCAAATCATATGTATGAAACTTGTAATGTTATATTTTGAAATCTTTTCTTCCGAATATTTTACTTCTTTTTCAAACTTACTTATTTTTCTTAGCTTGTGGACTTTGTTTTATAAGGTTCACAGACACACATACAGGCAGTAATTTTTTATTTAAAATAATTATTAACTGTCTAAAAATTTTATTATAGCTTGCACGATCTATTTTGTGATATTTCAAAAATATGTTATAAATTTACAATGAAGTGAAACTTAACGTATGACTTCGATGATATTTATTGGTGAATCATGCAGCAAAATAATCTTGTTTTTGTAGCGATGAAAACACTAATAATCCCACATTGAACCATTTATTCGATGTTAGTATAAGCAGATTCAATCCAGAATTATAAATTTTAAAAATTTCTATACATGATTCATCAATTTATAAACATACAAAAGACCTATAAAATTCTCGTCGCTGAGAAGAATGTATAGAACATAATTATTATGTCGAGCGTTATAGAACATAGTTGTTATTTTGAGCATTATTTATAATCAATACATCTGTCTCCTTTCAGCGAGACCAACATTCCTGAATCTCAACCTGAATCTCAACTCATTGACACGTCTGCAACAATCCACCTCTGCCAAGTGTAGGTGACATTGTCCGTTACCCTTTCAATTTTATCAATTTATAATTATACAAAACGTTTGTTAGGTAGATTTTTTTCAGTAATCTGTTTTATTTTATCTTAATTTTATTCCTTTCAGGCGCTGTATATTATTTAGTGTTCGGTTCTTATTAATCATTTTCCTCTAGAATTTTTTTAGTAACATCACTATATATTCAGATGTGATTATTCCACGTGTGATTAAAAGATTTTTTTAAACTGGTATTATTTACATAAGTATATTGGTAAACAAATTTTAAAACACACGAAAATAAAATTCTCATCAAGAATTTTTTTTTTAAACAAAATTGACTTGAATTTTGAAAGTTTCCATTTAAAACCAATTTCATCATTATTTCGAACCGTGATATCAAAATAAAAAAGCTACAGATTTTTGTATTTAGATTTTAAATGTGAAATGGTTTCAGACTTACTAACTTTTTTCTCATTTTGAGATCTGCTACTAATGGTTTCATAAGAGAAAAACTTCAGGGCAAGTACGTCTAAAATGGAATTGGGTACAGATCATTGTTTTAGGTTTAGAAAAAACTTATCAAAATTTCTAATGAATCTGATCTGTGCTAGCTGAAGTAAAACCTCGGAAATGATAAAAAAAAGTTTTTTTTGGGAAAACCCTTGTAAATATAGTTTCTAGAGTAAATTCTACAGCAAATTAAAGAAAAATTATCTGAAGTTAACGTCCATTTCATTAAAGTCCATTTCATGTGATCTCAAGAATTATCGTGTTGGAATGGGATCTGTAACTCACTGTATCATTGAGTCCTTTGGTAGTGAAGACAAATTCCATCCAATATTTTTGGAAGCTTCGAAAAATTGAAGCAGACATGCGACTTCAACGATTTAACTTTTAAGGCCTCAAATATTTTATGATAACATGAACCTAAAGTTGCGACAAATTCCGAATTGTATAAAACTAATTTTTTTGTTGTTTTTGGGTGGATTCTAAATTTTAATTTGGAAACTGTGATGCAAAATATCGTCCATGATTTTTTAAAAACATTTTGTAATACAATATTTGGAATCTGTGGTTAAAAAAAACAACACTTGATAAAATGAGTTTTAAATAAATTACATACTTTTTAAAAAACCTGCTTGCTACTAGGCTGGACGTTCGTTTCGCATGAACAAAATGGCCGATAAGTGCCCGATGACGTAAGTTCTCTTTTAGCGGCTTAGAAGTATTTTTACTCCCTTTAAGCAGTAGCAAAAGTAGCAACAATATTACGTGCATTCTGGTTGTTCTGCATATCTTTGGTATATTTTAGGGTTCTCGAACTTTCCTCAATGCTTGAGCCAACTGGGTGGTCGAACCTTGAGGTAGCGATAAGTCTGGGTTCCCAAGAAGTTATAGAGTTGCTCCCTGGAGAACAATCAGACTCTATTTAAGTACCAATGGGATCACTTTTTACGAAACGAGGCGGTTATTTTTACGAAGGTGTGTGGGGCAGACTTGCGTTTTGTGGATTTTTGCGAGACGATAGAGGAGGTCTTTTTTCTAGACCTCTCCCCTAATCCTTTGCTAAATAGTGAAGGGGCCTTTGCTTAGAGGGACCATAGCGGAATTGAGGTCCTCTTTGGCATCCGAAATTGATCGCTTCAGACAAAGACTTCGTGTCCCTTTTTATACTGCTGCATTCGTGCCTTCCCAGTCTTTGTGGGAACGGTTGGGCGTAACTTCATGCATTTTTTAGGCCTTGGTTACGACGTTTAGTTGTGGGATATCTATTAGGAGTCAGACCGTCCTTGGCAAGCGTTTATGGCCTTTTGCATTGCCCTGGGCAAGTTTTTACTCAAAGTAATGTTTAAGTAAGGCTCAGAGGTAAGGGTCAATTGGGTTAACGGCGATGGTTTCCCAAGGGGTTTTTTGTTATCGGGGGTGCTGATGGTTTACGGCAGATGGGCGGACAAATTAAACGTAGGACGTTGCTCCGATAGATCTCCAGAGACTACCTTCGCTGAGGGAATGCTGTTGAAAAAAGACGTCGGGTCAATAGTGACGCAAGGTGTTTATATTTGGAGACAAGATTGGATCTCTCATCATCCAGCTGTTAGGCGTTCGTAATATCGTTGTACAGGTATCGCGTTTTCATGGGCATTAATGCGAGAGAAAGCTTTTTTCCAGAGAAAACTTGAGATAGTATATAATTAGACGTTTCAAATTAAACTCAACATGATGAAGATTTTCTTCCTACGTTTAAGAGTAGATAATGATACCCTCTAGGTACATCATGCAAAATTTTTTGATGTATATAACGAAGGCGATTTGAAAAAAGGCCCTCATTTCTGCCAATCTTTTAAGAATGGAACTTGGTTTCTAAGTACCGGTTACACTGGAGTAATCAGTGTCATCAGTGTAAAAAAAGGGAGGGGGGTGATTTTATGGGAGGTGGGAGCTTGCCACTGGGACCGAATGTCATATAGGGGTCGATTTACGACTTTTAACATAGGGATAATTTGTAATAGGTAATAGATGATAAGAAGAATCTAAATATGACGCGGATGAATATTGATTCAAATGCAGAGAGAGATTAGGGAATTGAAATGGACAAGTGTTTAAAAGGATAGGAAAACATAAAAATCAGATAAGTAATGATAGGAAGGCGGATTGAAACGGAACGAAACAGAATCACCCAGACTTATGGCCGAATGACTTGGAACCATTCGGAATCAACAGGCGTGTTAAAATGGATTCAGGCGGAATGGGCATTTTATTATGTTAAATGTGTAATCATTCGAAGTGAGCTCGGAACAGCGCGAAATAATTCGGAATGAGGTCGCGTTATCTGTCTGATTCAGACGGAATGAGTATATTATTCGGATGGAAACGAATTCATTCTAGCTCAGGGTGGAATGATTCGGAATCAGTCGAAATGAATTTGCGCCTAACCACGGATACAAGCGGAATGGAATTTTCATTATGATACGTGCGGAATCATTCAGACTGAGGGCGTAATAGTACTGAACATTCGGAATGACTTCGGGTATTCTGCCGAGAGGAGATGAAATGAAAACTTTATTCAGACTTTTGCGGAATCTTGAGCCTCCAATTTGGACTGAAAAAGAATGAATTTGAATCGAACGGAGTCATTTGGACTGTATTTAGCTTTCAAATTATATTCGTGACCGATTGGAGAGATTCCGAGTTCTTTGGATGCAAACGTACTCAATTTCATTCCGAAACTTCCAACAGAGAGGATCCATTCATGGATAGAGTTTCAAGAATTGAAGTATCGAAATTCACGAACAAAGATAGACACCCCAGTGATACAAATGGATCGAAGAGCAAAGAAGACGTATTCGAACGGATATCGTTTGATAAAAGAGGCAATAAAATGTTTATGATCGAAATCCTTTTACTTACAACAGGGGAATATGATATTATTGATAATGATATTTTTCAAATATGGTCACGATATTTCTGTTTCGTTAATTTCCGTGATTCCAAATGTCGCTGATAATCAAGTATTTGTTTATTTGCATTATTCATTTATCTTTTGAGCTATAATATGTTGTTTTATGTCATTTTTTGTTATTTATCATGTTTTTGAATTCTTTAGTGGATCATCTCCCCCAAACCCTTTATTCAATCCATACTTGGAAAGCATAGGGAAAAGATTTAGAGCCAACTAAGCAGGTCAGTACTCAGATAGAAGACATAACATGCAAGGTAACCCCCCCCCCCTCCCCACATAAAAAACCTGCTCACCCAATGATTCTGCAGTGTTTTTAAAATATATATCCTCGTAATGAAATCAGCGTAATGTCGGGCAAAATACTTTATCCGCGAACCACCCTTTTTGCGTAAAGCCAACAAAAAGCAACCCAAAAACCGGTTAGATGTAAGACAGACCTCGCGACCTCATTCACTATTCCATTCCCAGTTATGGTCAGGTGCGCGTGAACTGAAGCAACCCGAAGAGAGAAACCACTACGTGCCGAATACGCGTAACAGTTGCTCGAGAGTCTCAAAGTATAATTGCATCCCACAATAAAATTATAAAATAAATCCGTCCCGGTAAAGATACGTAATGCAGTCATTCAGTCGATGGCATGTATCAAACGGCAACGCTTGGAAGATACCGGGGATTTCTTGCCTTTGCGAATCTTGCCAAAGTTTTGATGTCACCCTAGACTCCGAGAGAATAATCGACCTAGGGGTAGAGTTCATATACCCAAGAGCAACATGAATATATTCTTTATATGTGGAACCGAAATCATTCGTCTGTCAAACAAGACATCCAAGTAACTAGACTGGAACTTCGTTTATAGCTCTCATGTATATCCGCTTGATATCCGTCACCTCGCAGTACCACAACACAAACCAGGAAATCAGCGCGCAGCGCGGCCATTCCCCTTTCGCTGAGCAGCATTTGTGGGATCCCTTCCTGGGAGGATATAAGTGAATGTTTACGTTCTCGAAAGACGGATATAAACGCGGTTTTAGTTATTAGAGATTAGCAAGGAATAAAAACTTACCCAATGGTCAGGTGGGTTCCTCCAAATAGAGAGTCCTCGTCCCAGCAGCTGTGGAAAGAGATTTTAGAGTCAAAGCAGCAAACTGTGGGAAACATGAATATGTTCCAAGTTGACGAAAGGGGTTACATCATGGGCGAACGTTAATCCTCTTGGAGAGCAGGTCTCCCAAACGTCTCAACGCAAGAACGAGAGAAAGAGGGGACAGAACTCCCTTGTACCACATACTTTCAGCTGGTGCCTGTTAGACGTAAAAAAGAAAGTTTTCCTTTATATTTTTCATTTATGTCGATAGCAAGCACAACGGTCCCTTTACCCGTGAAATATCCCGTAAAAACTTCCGTTGATATTGATGTCAGACAGTCCATAGATAATCTTTGTCTTCCAAATCTGAATTAGGAGTCAGAAAGCCAGTAGTAGTTGTAAGAAGGGGTGTTAAAATCCCCACAGTGCAGTAACTTGCTATGATCATCATCATGAATAACTATGCTCATCTGTGTGTCATTTCCAACTCTCAACTCGGGGAGGGGGGGGGGGGGGGTACAACGAAACCTCAGCAATCCTACTAAGTCTAAATCTAAACAGTAAATTTGAAGCAAATGTAAGTCAACGTTTTTAATTCAAACTCTAGACTCTTGCATTCGTAGCTTTAAGTGCAACCAAACGAATCTTTCCAGTTTTAATAGAATAGCAAAATTAAAATTAAAAAAATGTACATACTCAAAAGAAAAAAAAAACTCCTAGATCAAGAGAGGACTAAGCAGAAACTAACTCTAATTGAGTTGTTCAAGAGAGTTAAAAAAATTAATATGCAGTATTATAATCTGGGAATTGAGTCTATCAGGATGTTTCTCTGACCTACGATTGATTCTGATAATAAGTGTGATTCCTAGAGAGATAGACTACTATATAATATAAACTATATGGCAGTACTTCCAAAAATGCGAAATTGGATTATATTTTTATAATATATATTTTTATTGATACTGATTATATTGATTATATTTTGATAATAAGAAAATAAGGAAAAATCATAAACAAAACTAAAGAAATAAAATTTTAGAAAAGGTTATTGAAATAATCCAAATGAGCTCAAAAAGAAGCCTAATTGAAACTACCGGGTTCGAAAATACTTGGACCACTTCAGCTAAGATTTGGCTGCCTCTGATAAATCTGTAACAAGTCAAGATCAGTTGGCGTACTATCAGGGGAACCTTTCAGTTGAGAGAAAAGAGTTTAAGAAGTTGTAGATCTATGAATTCTTACATGAAAAATATCCATTCCGTCTAACTTAATTTCTATCTCATCGTAGCCAGATCCAAAAGCGACATCTCATACCTTTGAACACATATACGTATTTGAGCAACGGGAAACCCTCAATCTGGTCTTACAGCTATTAGCCCTTTTAAGAATCAGCACAAATTTCTCAGATCGACCCACGAGACCTAGAATGGTTAGAGCCATGGTTATATCGTTGAAAATAATAACACCATTTCCGTGGCATGATCAATAGAGTTACATCGAACGCCACGCTGTAAATCATGAGAATTCGGGGAGCATAAAAAAGCTCAAATGCTATTCTGGAAAACCCAAAGTCGAAGAGCTCGGACTAGGAGAAACTGAAATTTGATGGACTGGACTCTCCATACTAGCATTCGTGATCTTTATGCCCTTCTACTTCTTTTTCCGCTTTTACCGTCTGCCGAGTGCATGCTATCTCGTCCGCCAAGACTAGCAATAAAACCTGAAGGGTTTTCTAATTACTAAAAAGAAAGTCATTCTCACGTCTGTACAGGGTGTACAATATAATTACCATGTATGGATCCTAGGTATCAATACCATTATCTGCTAATGTTGGTTTCATTTGTTTTTGTTTTAATATTTACTTTTTACTTTTATGTACTTTTTCCATATAAAACCAGCAAGTGAACGTGACACCTGAGAAAGTGAGTATGTCTGCGCTGTTGATGAAATCTCTTAGATGGACAATTAAATCAACAAAAAAAAAACAAATAGTTTGAGATTCAGTTTAACCTCCTCTATTGTGCAAACCGCAATTTTTAATATGCATGCATAATTAACAAACTAGTGGACATTTTTCGCAAAAAGCAAGTTATTTTTCATATTTTTCTGCACACAAAAATTTAAATACAACATTTAATATGTGGTAAAAATTGCATGAGGATCGGACAAGTAGTTTTTTAGATTTCATCAAGAAGCCGTGTAAAAACGTTGTTTCGAGAAAAAAAATATAGTCGACGGCTCTGTCAGCGGCCGGGGTGGATAAGCGTGCTGAGTTACTAACGTGAAAGGGACGGCAAAATACAGTAAGAATGCTAGGATCTTTTTTAAATTTTTACCCCATATTCTTGAATATATATACCATCGAAAAATTTAAGAAAAGAAATCGATTTTTTAAAGTTGGTAAAGTATAATGATGATGGATTAAAATGCAACAAAAATTAGGAAACTTTTTGACCTCCAGGAATGTAAACAAAAAAATTGAAACTCAAAAAAATTTAGAAACTTATTTAACACGACGTTTTTTAACATTTTTTATATGGCTCTTGTATATTTTTTATTTTTGAGACTCCCTAATTTACGGTCATTAGTATCATAAAGAAAGCAAAGAGGAATTTAGTGTAAAAATGTTTAAATCGAAGCTGTGAGCGAGCAAGTTTATAGAGAGGTTAGGAGCTATTAGAATTGAAACTCGTGTGCACTACTCTACAATGGCGGAAACTATACAGATTTAATTGGATGATTTTCCTTTATTTGAAATGAAGCCTTTGCTGTAGAAATGTAATAAAGTTAGAGATTAAAAATAACTTTGAACTGTGACAACGTAGCAATAGTCAGTTTAACTGAACTACTTTTCTTAGCAGTTAAGGTGTGGAAGTACAGAAATACACCAAGAAAAATCGTTGCAGACATTGGCACGCAATCGTATCATAATTAAATCGCAATACATGAACCTTATTTCTCTTGCACGAAATCGAGCGATTTTTGTAAGGCAATCTACAATACGAAAAATCCACAACGTCCGTACTCTTTTGGTAGGGCCTGTTTGCGTTTAATGCTAGGCATTGATTACTGTCATACTAAAATCTCACTATTTTATGCAAAAAAAATTCTTTTTTCTATATCGTATGATGTATTTCCTTACGAAAAGAGTAACGGCAACCAATATCAATTTCGTAATTCGGAGTAGATAACCAACTTTTTCCCAGAAGTAGTTTTATTTCATACAAAATTCATTAAAAATTAAAAAAGATAGAAACGTATGCTTAGAAAAAGATAGAGACGTTCAATCCTTCCCAAATACACACTTTGCATCCCACAAACGCCATATTTTTCTTTCCACGCCCTATCCGAGTCTCTACTTGGACCTATCTCTTTGTATCTCTGACTTTATTTCTTTGCAGTCACAACTGTCTATCTTTTTATATCCCTGATTCTGTCGCTAGTGTTCACAACTGCCTATCTTTCTCTATGACTGACTCCATCCGTTGTGGTCACATAGACCTTTTTTCTATGTGTTTTTCACAAATGCCTCTTTATATCTAGCCCTAACTATCCACTATCTGCGATATATCGTTTTAATTTCTATACATTTTCATCCATTAAGAATATAGTATTCTTATCCGTTCCTAAAATAATAATATACTTCGAGTTTGAAGCCCCCGAAAAATATTAACAAACCAGAAAGGGTTTATATAACTAAATTTCGTAACTTTACGCCTTACTAGCCGAAGTTCGAACTCTGCAAAGGCGTCTGCCGACCTCCAGTTACAGAGGGTGCAAATGATTTCCCTTGTGTTTGACTTTTACAGTCAGTCACCTGCCGGGAACCTGCCCGTACTAAGTCAAGGATGTACGTCAAGTAGCGCGCGTCAAGCTAATAATGGAGGTGGACAAGCGAAGGATTCATTAAGATAGAGTGGCTAGGATTAAGAAGGATAGAGCTGCTTTATATTTCGGAAAAGATAAAAAAGGATTCAATTATATAGGAAAATAGGGATTAAAAAAGATCGATAAAACTTTGGATCGCCTAATGGCTCTACAGAAAGTCTGGAATTCAGAAGTACAGGGCTGACTTACATTTGAAAAAGATGGGACTGGAAAAAGATAGTCCAAATTTTGTACTGCATAATGGACACAAAAGGACAGAAGTGGGTAAGCTGTGGATACATTTGGATTGAAAGACCAGGATTCAGTAAGATAGTACTACCTAATATTTTAGAAATGATAGAAAAGGATTCAATTAGATAGGAATGTAGGGATTAAAAATTATATACGAAATTTTAGAAATCGTAACGTACAAACAAGGATAAACGTGGGATGCATATGGATGCATATGGATGCATATGGATGCATATGGATGCATATGGATGCATATGGACTGGGGTTCGGGAGGATAAGGCTGACTTATATATAAAAATGGTATAATAAGATTCAATTAGATAGGAATATAGGGATTTAAAAAGATAGCCAAGTATTCGAATGAATAATAGAGAGAAAAAGATTCAATTAGGTAAGAATTTAAAGGTTGAAAAATATAGAATAGATTTTGGATTGGGTAACTGATAAAAAATAGATAGCGGATAGATAGTGGATAAACGAAGAATTCAAATGGATAGAAACACTGGATATATCTCGAAAGCAAGTTTCAAATTCTACAAAATTATAACATCCAAATTCTTCGACGATTTTCTCAGAGTGGGCTACCTTGTGTATAGCAAATATTATAACCCTATTCAGATTCTATATTACAATCCGCATCAGAGCCTGTAACAATTTTAAGTTAGTATTAATTTGAGATTGTCAATTTTCATATCTATTTTTTCAAAACTGGATCATTTTTTTGATGAAGTTTTTTCTGTCTCAATTCAGCAACACTTTAGCTCTGGAGCCAATTTTCTATTTGTCGGTTTTGTAGTTGGTTACTGAAGTTTTCAACTTTTCTCCACGCTTTTCACTAAAGTTTTTTAAAAAGTAGACTGCATATTAGCCGCGCAATTTATATTTATTCAGATTCAGAGAGAATATTATGCCTATATACATATATTTAAAATAATTATTTCTAAAGAAGCCATATTATTAGGTTGTAATCTTATACTAAGATAATAATATGTGACCATCCGCGAAGAAAGGGACCTAACACCAGAAAGTTTAATTTTACAGGAGGAGCGATTGAAGAGGTTTTCTAACATAAGAACTCCATAAGAGGAGATTACTTTGCAGTTGAATAACTATTCGAATTTTTCAGTCAAACTAATAATATTTTTATTATGAAAGAGCCAATAAGAAATTATAGATAGGTGTAAAAAACTACAAATCGATTGTTTCCGCATTAGGTCACTTTCTTCGCAGACGGTCACCTAAAAGAAGCTAATGCAACTTACAAGAGATAATATGGGAGGAATATTACAGAGCCTTTTTTCAGTGGCAGACATAAATAAAGCAGAGTTTTATTGGACTTGTAAGAGAGTTTGATTATTGTATTTATAAATAAAATTCGAACTTGATGGCCAAAATAAATGTTAGAAATATTTTTTTTAAATTTAGGAAAGAAATACGGAATTTTTTTTCTTTTTTTCCTGATCCCAACCTTAAATGGTTTAAAATTTTGTACCACTTGATAAAATAACGTTTTTCAACCTTACGTAAATTTGCACGTTTTTAGGAAATCTTTTAACAACTGACTTGAAGTTTTGGAAAATAATAATAATAATCGATTGTCTAAATCGATTTATCTGTACTATTCAATTTGCATAAATATTATATTTTTTAGTATATATTCAATAAAATGTGTTTATTCTTAAAATTTGACATGCTCTCAACCTCTGACGTAGTTGAAAATCCTCTTAAATCATCGGGGATTATTTTAATATGTATTTGCAATGCCTAAAATATATTAGATTCACTGTAAGATTTTGCATTCAATGCAGTTTGGCTGGCCTATCATCTTTCTAGGAACTGGATGCTAATTCGTTTCTCATGAGCCACTGGTTTTACCACTATGAAACTTACAGCACGTATATAATTCATTTTGACCTTCATCCTTCAAACAAATTGAAAGTGATTAAATTAGAATTAAAGTTATGGAACTGAAAAGAGTAAAACAGATTTTAAAGTCCCATATCTCCGCTATTTTTCGAATTTTCTTTCAATAATGCTAGGGGTTTTCTTCACTGCCATAGCATTTAGTACACTCCGTGAAAACCAAATCTCATTCAAAAACAAAAATTCTTGTGATCACCTGACATGGATTCCATGGACTTAACACCAAAACGGTTTTCAGGCAACTATTTCCGTGATGAAGTTTAAACAAATGTCAGCAATCATTTTAAATAATCGGAATTTCTGACAATGTCTGACAATTTCTGACGATTTCTGACGATAATTGTTACATTTGAGCAATTCCATGTCAAATCCCCTGAAGAATATCAGTTATTGTTAGTAAATTTGATACAAATTCAAATACCTGTTTTCGTAGGTGTTGAAAGAAAAACCGTCAAAATAATTTTTTAACCATTAAAAAAACTTAGGTGATATTTAAAATCGAAAATTTGGTTCCTGGGCTTAACATTCATAATTTTGGTGATTTCAATGAAATTAAAGTGTTCTTATTAATTATTCATAATAAGAAGCAGTTATGAAGAAATATTTTTTGACAGAATACATTTCAAAACCTTCTTGAATTAATCTCAAACAAAAAAAAAAGCTTTAATAAAAAAAAGCTTTAATCCTTTTGTATTTTTTTAGAATATTTATTTATTTATTTATTTACGAATGCATCTTTTACTTATCTTTTATTATTAATATTCTTATACTTTGTAGTTCTGAAACTGAATCAGAAAATGTTGTCCGTTTTAATATATCTTTTGTTCTTTACGTGATAAGTTCTATTTCAACACCTGCATTCAATATGAGGCTTTCTGCTGACTGCGCCGTGTACGAGACTATTCCCTCTACTTATACACAGCTGATAGTGTCAACAGATAAACTCATATAGAATGTAGGCGTCTATTTTTTTTTTAAACTTTTTAAGACATTTTTTAGATATTTGGAAGCATAGACCCACACATGGATTCTGAATTTTTAACTTTTGAATAATTGATTAAAAATATCGAAAAAATGTAATTGATGAATTTCAATCTCTCTCAGATAGTTTATCGGTGAGGTAAGGCTGCGCCGAAACTATCAACATAACGAAAATAAGACCAAGAACCTTTTTATAAAAAATTTAATTATCTTTTTCTAATTTCTCTGGGAAATATACCCTGAAAGCAATATTTACGAGGTTATTCAAATTAAATTTTTTAGTATTTTTTACATGGTTTACTTCAGCTAGCACAGATCAGATTTATCAGGATTTTTTAAGTGTTATATCTAAATATTTTGAGATAATAAAAAAGTGTGTGAGAAGTGAATTCGATTTGACAAATCCTACGAAAATTGTCGTAGCTACAACAACACCTATGATCCTGTAAACCTGTCATCCATTGTTCAAAGATTTGTATTTGTAACATTAGATATGAATCTCGTGAGATGAGAATCTAAAAATCCTTTAGGTACACGTGGAGTATATAGAGAACATTGTTCTGTTTTCCTTAGTGTATCTTTTTTTTTTTGTAAAAATTATGATCTAGAAATAAGTACTTTAGTTCAGAACTAGTATTTTTACTGCAACCTTAGCATATGGAGTTCTTAATAACCTCTGAATCACAGATTGCACAAAAGGTGCAAAAGCATAATACCAGAATTTTATTAATTATCCATGATCAGATTAGTTCTAAAAAAAATGTTAACGAATCAGAAAGTTTAAATGAATACTCTCTCATTCCGTGTACTACACTCCTATAATTGTGATATTTTCGTTTTAGCATCGCCTAATGTGGTTGGAAGTAAATTAGGCCTACGAATGACGACGCTTCACGAAGAAAATTTTAATACGGGAAATCAATTGTCTCCACTCACGCAAGACGAAGATGAAGGGAAAAGTGAGGTTGAGGTTTGCGATTACGAAACGTACCAGGTACAGTTAAAAATGTTTTTTTCCTGCTTCACGCAAATTAAAAAAGTCAATTCAGTGCATGAGTTTTTTTCATTTTTATATAATTTTAGACGAAATTTAACAAGTGAGGCGACTAACTTAAAGCTCTGAGATTTATGACGATTCGTAACCGTAACTTTTTTTTAAGTAAAACAGAATTGTAATAATAAGCGAATTGTAAAGATTAAAAAAAAATGGTAAATGACATACTTCAGACAACAGTAGCCTTCAGGTGTAGTAGTAGGTCCTTTATAGAAAAAAATGCATTCGACGTTTCGAGAGTCAGCGAACTCTCCTCACCAGGAAAATGTTAATTCGTAAATTCGGTCAAAAAATTGAAGTAAAAAAATTGTAGGAAACAAAACACACTTCCTCTCCAGTTCCAAATTTTTGAAATCAAACAAACTGCGTTAAATTTAAAATCTTTAAAAATTATTGGGTAATAAATTTAATGATCCTCATTGTGTTTTGATCAAATTAATGCAAAGAAACAAAATAATGTGAAAATTTAAATTTAGAAACGGATACAGAGCAAACGTTCTAATCCATTTTTGTGGTTAGTAATCAAGAATCTTGATACAAGTATCATGATCTTGATAATAGTATCATATTAATATCAAGAATCTTGATACTAACCACAAAAATAGAGCAGAACGTTTGTTCTGTCTCCGTGTCTAAATGTAGACTTTCACTTCATAATTATTTTGTTTGTTTGCATTAATTAATGAAATAATATCAAGAATTTTGATACTGACCACAAAAATGAAGCAGAACATTTGTTCTGTCTACATTTGTAAATTTAAACTTTCACTTCACAATTTTTTATTTGTTTGTATTAATTTTATCATACCAAAATGAGAAAAATTAAATTTACTAGACAACAATTTTTAATTATTTTAAATTTAATACATTTTGTGTGATTTGGAGAATTTAGAAATTGAGAGGAGGTGCGTTTTGTGTACTACAATTTTTTTACTACAATTTTTTGACTGAATGGACAATCTAACATTTTTCTGATGAGGCCAGTTCTTTGACTTTCGAAACGTCGAATGTGTATTTTTAAATAAAGGGCCTGCTAGACTTGGAGGTTACTCTTATCTGATGTATGTCATTTACCATTTTTTTAATTGCTACAATTTATCAATCGCTCAGATGAAATTAACATCATCATTGGATCAGCAACATCGATCGTAATTATAAATTATAAAATATAAACGAACTACAGAAACTGAACGAAATAAAAATTAGAGTTTTCAAATATTGTAATAAACAATATGATTAACTTGCTGATAGGTGGCAAATAATATTATAAATATGTTTTTACAACGCCTTCATAGAAAAGCCTCTTTCGCGCACCATCTGCAGACAGAGAAAGCAGGCTTTCTTGCACTGTTCGCCAAAGCCTCGTCACGATGCCTGTATATATCGCGCAAAAGAGACTTCCATGCAGGTGCAACAAAAAATAAAGTTTGGCATTTGTGCGCGAGGATAGCAATGCCTCACTCATTAAAGCAGTGCCGCCTTCGCGAACTTGTATAGAAATAGTATATTCGGATGCCAGTATGTGAAGTATGTAATTCACGAAGAGTGTGAAACTTGCCACACGAACGGAGCGAGTGTGGCAATCACACGAGTCGTAAATCACGTACACGAACTAGCATCACTTACTATTTTTTGAAACAAATTCGTGCGAAGTGTGCGAATAACTGGCCGATTTTATTCGCACACGGCTAAGAGTACGCAAATACATTCTGACATAACAGTTGAAAATCGGGCACTTCGCGCACCCTTGCAGGCATGAGAAACCGAACGTCGCACGCAATTGTTTCAGAAAATACTATTTTTATTTTATCAACTATTTTATTTTTATTAAAATTATATATATATATATAATGTTGAACATAGGCACCTATAAAACTAGTGAAACCCTTAACAACCTCCCGCACTCTGGATTCACTTATCGAGCTGCAGTCGACAAAAATCATCACGCCTAGTATGAGCAGCAGTGGATATGGATCTCAAGCGGCGTCAACATCGAATCTAACGTCTGAAGACTCGATCTCAGTTAAATCTATCAGCGTGGACGAAACGCCTGACGTTGAGTCTAACACACTATTTGATGGCAGAAAACCCGAGAGAATGGACATTTCGCTGGTCGAAGAGTCACCTGAGGAATATTTGGGTGAAGTCAACACCTGCTCAGACAAACATTGCAGTAGAGGTTAGTTTAATTTAGAAGAGCTCTCTGATTTGGGAATTTACAACGCAAAGAAAATACTGCTGTGAGGTACTATGGATGTATTCACAACTGGTGCATTTATTTGTGCTCACATTATAAACAGTTTACTTCCTCATAGGTATTAAATAAATGTGCTTTCTAATGGAGGGAGGCTTTTCTTTAACAAAAGAAAATTAGAGAAAACATGTTCTTTTATAACGAGCAACTTCTTAACTTAAGGTACTGTTATGTTCCAAATTAAAAAAAGTTTTCCGAGTATAAACAATGTAACCTTTTTCTAAAACCTTATTAGCCACTGTTGACTGATCATAAAAGGTGATCAAAGATTGATCAAACGACCGTTGACGCGACTCGAAATGCCAAAAATTATGAGGTGTGGCTATTAAATAGCCGGACTAATGCTCTATGCATGTTTATTTGACCAATTAATCAATGGACACAAGGTAAATGCACTCGTAATCGCCAACTTAAACGTGTTGGTTCAATCCGACTTTGAATTATTTTTTTAATAAGTACGGCACTGACTGATCAAATATCATGTTAAGTGATAAAAATTGAGATTTTCTATATCAGCTTTAATCGTTTAAGCCCTTTTGAAATTAATAATGGTGTTTTAAATATAATTATATTGATTTTTAGTTTCCAATTTGGCCTAAGGGTGTTGGTTCAATCCGACTTTAAATTATTTTTTTAATAGGTACGGCACTGACTCAATATATATTATTGTCGAAGAATTTGCGAACGAAAGAAAGAAAACTTTTCGAATAACCGAGATTTTTCGAGATCCTCAGATCAATAAAATGTGAGAAAATCATACCTTTTGTTGAGGAAATCATTATTTTCACGACAAATATGAATTTTGCGTAAGATAGAAATCAGCGTGTAGCAGGCGACAGAATTTGAACGGATAGCATCGTTAGCAAATTAATTTTTTTACTCACAATTCTGACATCATAAAAGAATTCTCACGAACCATCAGATTTTTAAAGGGCCACTATTTGATGTTGGTGACCCTAAATTTTACGAACGTTGCGAAATGGAGAAAAAAGTAAATAAAGTTGACATGCCTCGTGTGTGTGTTGTAACTGTATTTGTAACCAGCCACCAGGCTAGCTGCTACCTTCACTCTATTGTCTGCTTTTTTCTCCATTTCGCAACGTATTTCGTAAAATTCAGGATCACCAACATCAAATATTGGCCCTTTGAAAACCTGATGGTTCGCGAGAATTCTTCTATGATGTCAGAATTGTAAGTAAAAAATACATTTGCAAACACTTTTAACCGTTCAAATGCTGTCGTCTGCTACCCGCTGATTTCTATCTTTCTCAAAATTCATATTTGTCGTGAAAATAATGATTTCATTAACAAAAGGTATGATTTTTTCACATTTTATTGATCTGAGGATCTCGGAAAACCCCGGTTATTCGACAAGTTTTCTTTCTTTCGTTCGAAATTCCTTGTACAATAATATATATTGAGTCAGTGCCGTACCTATCAAAAAAATAATTGGAAGTCGGATTGAACCAACACCCTTAGGACAAATTGTAAACTAAAAATCAATATAATTATATTTTAAACACCATTATTACTTTCAAAATGGCTTAACCGATTAAAGCTAATATAGAAAAACTCAAATATGGTCACTTAACGTGATATTTGATTGAAGTAAATTTGTATTCAAGATTAAAATTAAAATTATGCAAATGCGTTAGTTATCGTCATGCACGTAACCAAATATCAACGCGAGAAAAGTATACTAATTTAATAAAAGCATATTTAAACTTACCTAAAATCACAATTTTCATCACACGCGGCATGAGCGAGTCATTTTATATAAAAATACTGGGCCATCTGACGATAACTAATGCAGTGACAATTAGCAGTGTATAGAGAAATTTGTTTTTCTCATAAACATGGTAAATAATTTTGTATAAAAATTAAAAGAATCACATCATACACAGTTATGTTGTATTCCCATTAATAAAACAACATCCTTATAAACAATATAAAGAATTTTAAAAAATTGAAAAATTATGAATAGGTATTGCCCTAGATCATAAGAGGACATGGAAGGTTTCTTAATAGGGCATTTGACGCGTTTCGAAGAGGTGAACAGATATTTTAGATATAATTCTGTAGTGTTTCTAATATTAAGAAACTTTTTCTCACGTAAACAGTATAAACCATTTTTTTAAACATTATAAATCGGGAGTAGTAGGTCATAAAAGTTTCCACAAAAGAGCAATCTCAACGTTTTTAACACCATCGCTTTTATGCTCTTTGAGATATGGTTAACAGAAAAAAGTTACACACGCACATTTTTTCAATTGCATTTTCGAGGTCCTGGGATCGAATTATGTTGAAATATGTAAAAATATATTTGAAAAATAATTTTATTACAAACCTCTCCCTCTATGAAGAACAAATAGGTTAATCATTTTTTTAATAAAAATATTTACTATGATGGTCAAAAACCAGGCAAAATTTAGAAATTAAGGATTTAACAAGTAATCATTTCGTGAAGCGGCGGAAGTCATCACTTCCTTTTCTCGTCCTTATCACCTTCCGTACCACCACTACTCTTCTCTTAGATGGCTCTGTTAACCACTCTTTACGCCTTCAGAACCTATACCATCCCCATTTATCCTAGCTACTCTTTTGGCGTAGTTTCAATAGTTTTTTTTGCAAGACGTGCTGTAAATAGACATTTGACTAACGTTTATTGATACTTTACTTGTAACTCTTTTTTTAAATGGTCAATTATGCTGTTTATACACTCCTATGAGGCCTTAATGACATTGTTAAAAAATTAGTAGTATAAATTGAACAACTTGAATTAAATGAAATTTTAAATCAAAACTTTACAACTTTCTTGAGTTTATTCTTGGTATAAAAATAGAATTCTGTAAAGTAGAATATGATGTTTCATTTAAGAAATAGAAGCGAAAATAGTGAATGGTGTGAGCCAAGGATGTTTCTTATCATTATTCTTTAACCTGTATCCAAAATATAAATTTTTTTTAACTGAGCGAAGGTCCTTCTATTATAAAATGTTAAATCATTGCATATTCTAAGATAGGAGCTGTGAAACGAATATTTTTGGCACGTGAAATTTATTCGCACAAGGTGTGCTATCATTTGAGGAGTATTAATAAAGATTGGAGGATTTTCTTAAAACAACCTGAACCTCGGGCTGGAAGACTATCAAAATTTGGGGTCAAAATCTCGCGTGTGGATTGTTTCATGCAATCTCTATATGCTACGCGCCGGTTCTGATTAAAGATTAAATTTTTTGCAACAGACACCTTTAAAGTTTTAAGTTTTATGCATCTAATTTGCGCCGAAAAAGGGCTTTATATCAGAAAACTTTGTGTACAAAGGTTATGCGCATACGTAGTTTGAATATCACTTGCTTTAGGCACCGCCCTTACTGAAAAGAATTATTGACTTATTCAGAACAATTGAGATCTGCTATCGGTCTTAATCGGGACACGAGGCGAAGTCAAGATTGGCCACGGCCATGTTGGTGGCAGCACTTTGATCACGCGTTAATTTTTTTAAAACGGTTATTTTATTTTGGTTTTGAATTTACATCTCAGTAAAAAATAGTCTATTTAAAGATTTTAAATACTTATAATGTAGAAAGCTTACAAAATTTATTTATGATAAAAACAAGGCACGAATAAAACTTATAATTACTTAACTAATGCATCTAATAATTTCGTTGTTGTCTTCCATGACAGGCTTCAGCAGGCTTCAAAAATCTTATACAACCTTTCATTTTCGTCCCTACTTCTAATAGTCTTTGATAATCTTTAATAATCTTTGGACTAAATCGAATTTAAATCAGGCAAGTTCTACACTTGAAGTCGCAGAATGTCTGGGGGACGAAATATGTTGTTTTTAAAGGCAATCAGGCAATACGTATTTTTCCAATTTGTGAGAACAAATTTTTTTACGAAGTTATACTTATTTGAATTGTCTGCCTTATTTAAACGAATGTCTTCTGAACTCTATGATCGTTTATCGTTTTTTGACTAAATCTGCACCGACAGATAAGAAGAAATTTCAAGGTAAAAGTGTTACGAGTAGACAATTACCCCCACTCTACGTCTAATTAGCATATATAAAGCACCGCCTCTCTGAGGTGCTCAGTTCTATATCTGTAGTCGTAAACGCAAATAAAGTGCTCGAAGTCAGAGATTGACTTCGAGCTAACACAAAAAGCTCAGTAAGCATTTTCACGCATAACATTTTGGCGATCCTGCGAGGATTGCTCTTTCGACTTCTGTATCCACGCATACAATAGAGAAATCTTATAAAAATCCATTCTCGTGACAAGCCCTAGAAAGGAATTCTACGGAATTCATTTAAAACCAGAAAGGGAAAGAATTTGACGAAATTCATTTGAACTCCGCATCTACCTACGGGTTACCAGACAACCTAAAAAGTAGGAAAACTTGGGTTAAAAATAGATGGTGAATTGAGTAGCCACTATACGACGTAAAACTCCTGTTTTTCGAAATTGAACAATTAAACGAGACCTGAAATCAGGCTGAAGGCGCATCTGCGTAACCAAATTCAGATTAAGAACGAGAAACTTCACGGACTCCTAGCTGCTAAACACAAAGGATCAAGCCATCTAACGAATTTATACAAGTGAGCATTTAAGTAAAAAACAAACAACAATTTTTATCGAATTGCAAAGAGTTCTCCTTGCTGTCTGAGGAAGGAGACAACGTGAAATCAAAGTTAATTCCACGTCAGGCGAGGCAAAATTTTGCAATTCCGGTAAGGTATACTTCTGGTGATCCAGAGCACTGCCTTTCCTCAACAATAATAGAAACCCTTACTTTGGAATTAAAAGACCCTTACACTGTATTAAAAGACTTAACATCGTTAGCAAACCGCAATCACGCGCATCAGATAACACACGCGAGACCGATAGATTTCACGCTGGCATACGCAAAGTATCGAGATAACAACGATGTAGCTTACGTGACTGACGATAATAACAAGACCAAGCAGAATATCTAAATTATCCAGAAAATTACTATCAGGACACGGAAGAAAGAAGTGACGGATCCATATACAAATTCTTAGTGGATAGCGGAGCAGCAATCAGCATAATTTAGAGAAGACATTTACAGCCCGACCAAGAAACATTTTATAAAAAATTCTCAATGGGTGACGATCAACACGAACCAAAGGAAGCCACTTATCTGCAGTATTTTGGGGAAAATAACTGTTACACATAATAGAAGAAAACTTCCCATTATTAGAAGATGGAAAGATAGGATTGTCATTCTTTCACAAATATCCCAGATATGCTATAACAAAATCTGATTTGGTAATCGATAAATAGAAACTACCATTACCTTTCGAGAGAAATTACTTACCAGGAAATTCAACAAAACTCTGTGAAATCAACGTACCCGATGAAGAAAATTAAGTAATTTGGATAGAAAATCAATAGTAAGTTCCTGGCCGACTATACACAATATACACTAATAAGGTAGAAATACCATATTCTAACTATTCCCAGTAACCCATAAAAATACCACAGAAATTAAATTCAGCAGAATTACGTCTATAGAATCACGAGACGTAGATCTTGCCCAAAAAGGGTAATTACTTTAAAAGACTGGAAAAACTTCAAAATTGCCTGCACTTGAAACATAGCGAACCAGAAATTAGAAAACGAATTTAAAAAATCGTGACTTAATATTCAGACCTTTTTACTTTAGATGGAGACCCTCTACCCTGTACAAATCTAACTGAACAAGAAATAATTCTGAAGTCGGGAAAAATTAGCAACCTCAGAAATTAGCAACTGCCCGAGAAACACAAGGAATTTGTACTTAACGAAACAAGTTAATTACTGAAAAAAGGTATAATAAGAGAGTCTCAATCACCTTTCAACTTCCCACTATGGACAGTACCTAAAAATGGATGAAAGCTTAGGATGGCTGTAGATTACCGCCAGATTAATGAAGACACCGGCCAGGACGCATACCCTCTCCTGGTAATAGGCGATAACCTCGACCAGTTAGGAAATGCAAAGTTTTTCTCAGTCTTCGACCTTAGTGCAGGATTTCACCAAATCCCCATGAAGGAAGAGTGCCAAATATATACAGATTTATTTGTTATACAAGGGCATTTCGAATATAATAGGATGCCATTTGGTTTGAAAAACGGACCCGCTACCTTTCAACGTATGATGGACAATGCGTTCAGATGACTAATTGGGAAAGAATGTTTCGTTTACATATATGATATTGTAATATTCGGAAAAACATTAAAAGAACATAACAAAAATTTAGTGACAGTTCGGGAAAGAATAAAAGTTAGGCTTGAAATTAGAACCATATTACCGCGGAAGGAGTTAAGCCAAACCCTATTAAGATCAAGGCAATCCAGGAATTCAAGCAGATGAAAACACCTAAAGACGTGCAATCATTTTTAGAATGATCTGGATATTATAGGTAGTTCATAAAGAACTTTTCTTCTGTAGCTACACCACTCACCAGATTAACTCGGAAGGGCACAATTTTTGATTGGACTCCAAAGTGTGAATAAGCTTTTGAAAAATTATAAAACGCATTAACAACATCACCAGTGTTAAGGTTCCCCGATTTTAAAATGTGTTTTACTTTAACAACCAACGCATCGAACCAAGGATTAGGCACAGTGCTTTCCCAGGTCGGACATTCTTACTTATTTATTAGCAGAACCCAGTACTTGCTAGGGAACAAGTTCAAAATCCAAACTGATCACAAAGCACTCATTTGGTTACACAATGTGAAATACCCTAGCTGGCGATTACCAGCGAAATTCTACAATAATCGCTAGACGGAATAGATTTAACTACCGACGATGAGCTATCAGATTCCGAAATGTTGGTTACACCAGTTAAACGCCCCACTATAATCATAGATGGCATATGGCATGGTGATTAAAGCCAATGCAAGGAAAATTGAAAACAAAACCCAACGCCGTCAGCAAACTCTGGAAAGTAATAAATAAAGAAAATATGGCAAAATATAATAAAGAAAATTGGTTATGGAAAGTAAGCTGGTTCATCACTGAAACTATCAACAAGAAACTAACATTGATAATTTTTATGTTCGATCAACCACTCTTTACACTAATAGAAAATGAACGGATACAAGAAATGATGGAATACCTATCTAACTTTTATCCCCACTTAGGATTTCACCTATGCTTTAACAATACCCGAGAATTAACAAAAGAAGAAAATACTAATAGCATTAAAAAAGCGCATACGGAACATCTAAAAGAAAAGAATACGATTGAAAAAGCAAAGAAAATAGAAAAATGGATAGGTATGGATGAAGACATTAAAATGTACGTCAAAGCATGTCCCATCTGTCAACTCCAAAAAACAAAAACAATCCAAAACCAAGTTAAGAGAATCAACCCAGACATTCCTCTGAAACATAATGAAAAAATAGCCCTAGATATATACGGCCTATTATCTGAAACAGTAAAAGGTAACAAATATATACTGAGCCTACAAGATAGATTAACCCGCTACACGGTGTACTGCACCGAAAACAATAATAGCAGACCAGGATGATGCAACTGTTTGAAAAAGCATTAAAATTCACTTATCTAAAAACAACAGCTTTTCATCCACAGTCTTAACGAAACCTTCGTAAGAATGTACTTCACCCTAGGAAACCCAATAAAAACTCGTATCTCAGAAAGAAATAATGAATGGGATGACAATTTAAAATTTATAAACTTTGCAATCAACAGCATGAAAAAACAAATATCGGATTTTCACCTTTTGAACTTATGTTTGGAAGAGAAGCTAACATACCATCATCGGCACCGTGTTCACCAACCCTGTCGTATCCGGAACTAGTGAGAAAGTGGAAAAAGAAACACGAAGAAAACCTACGAAGTGCTAGAAGAAAGAATAGAAATAGAAAACGAAAAAACGAAGAAAAGACTAGACGAAAATATCACTCACAAACACCCCCTATGCAAACCCTATGCAAACCCTATACAAATACTAAGTCTAACAAATTAGACCCCTCTTGGAAAGGCCCTTTTGATTTTATTGACTAAATGCTTAGACAATAATAATTTACGAATAAGAAACAAGGATAAAGTATGCGAATTCATATAAATCAGACATTTCCTTATTTCGCAGACGATAATGGAACCCTTCTGGACCTTCCTGCTGTACTAGCACCAATCATCAGTCCTGACTACACACTCAAGAAAAGTCAATGAAATGTCTACATCGAAGAAATCTCGAAAGTACACTTGTTTCATGAAAAGTGGAAGATGGTTATAGTTATTAATATGACGTCCACCGAAAACCGGATTCCAACCGTCGACACCACCATTACTGTGGCAGAATTCGCCTGTAACAAAAAATGCACACCTTATTATGAAGTCAAATTGATTATGAGATGCTATAATAGACTAACTAGTAAAAACAGTATCCTCAACAATTTATTAGGCAAACAGCGTCAAAAAACTGGTGTTAGAAGGTTCCGCGGGTTATTGAAACTACGAATTGTAGAGGGCGCGAGGAGCATGGAGGGGAGATGGTTGTGAGCGTTGATATGCTGCGGATGTGCGCTGGTGCGAAGAGAGACAATTTGTTTAAAAAGAACTTGTGTTTAATCTCGTTCATCAGGTATTACCTGCTGTATTAAGTTCTGTTTGTGTCTTAATAAATATTTGTTAACATTCAGTGGTGGAATGAAGCCCAAACTCTGATAAATTGAAGAATAAGTGATGATCACCACGTGTTTGCAACGACGCCATCGATGGAAAATCTCATATCAAGAAATTCATTGTGAATTTCTTTGGATTTATGACCAATTCTGATTATTGAAAGAACATTGTAACTCTGGTTAACAGAAACATAAGTTCCAATGTTGTGGAATAGGCTGAGAAGAGAAAATTTTTTATTCTTTCAGTTGCCTTTCCCCTTCCTACCTTCAAATGGCCTTGGGAGTGTTTGTGTCCTTGGAGCGGTAAGAAAGAAAAAGAAATCGATCATTTCGACGGGCGAGTGTAACTAAAAGTGCATGTAAAATTGACATTTTAAGAACCGAACCTTGCGAGTGATTAAGACTTTTTCGAGTGAGATAAATTTAGTATGTGCGAAAAATTATGATATTTAATACAGTATTCTGTTTATCTTTGATCCCTTTGACATTTTTTGTTTTTGAGATTCAGAGGTTATGTTTAATAAATACGAAATAGATTCATACGATTCATAACGAGTTAATCTACCAGTCACCACCTACATGCAATACGAGCGATATTTGTGTCGGGTGAAGAAGTTATATCGGCAACCTAGCGAGATATGTACCAAAAAATTGCGAGCATTTAAAGCTTTTCTTATGAAAATACTAAATAAAAATAATTTGCGAATTAAAGAAAACTTGAACTTTGTGCAGGTAATACTAAGCGATTTAATAGAATTAGAACGTTAATAAAATTATATTTTGAACAAAGGAATGTGCGGATTCAAAATAAAACAATAAGTGCGAATTTAAAGCGAATGATTTACTGAAATGGCTTATCAACATTTTCGAGGTATCCCTTTAGAGGAGTTTGAACAATTTGAACGCAATATGCTGAATAACCAGCCGGCAGTAAATATTAATTCGCGTTCGAAAAATTACACTGAGTCTTTATCCTCCTATCATTCACCACAATCTCAGCCGCAAAATGGAAGCATACTCTCCGTGATCCAGTTCAGGTTATTAACCCTAACCTCTACGCAAATAGAATAGGTAATCAGGTTGAGACACAGAAGGTAAATTTACTTCAAAGCGAAGAAGCGGAATACTTCGGGCGTGTAGCTAATAATACCTACCAACGAATTCATCTGCGTAATGAACTATTGGATCTTCAGCAGAATCAGAGGGAAGATTTAAATCAAGAAAATATATCAGTGCCAAGAAATCCGTACATTACTCAAATCAACAACTATTCTCAAGACTTTGGGATTCAACATAGCCATTCATTGATAGGCAGCCATGTTCCAGAGTTTCTGCCGTACACAAGACAAGAAAACCGTAAAATAGATGCGTTATTGGAACGACTAGTTGACAGGGTGATGACACCATCAGTTTCAGGTTCAACGAGAGAGATAACCCCTGAAAAATTTCACATAATGCCAGATTTGAGCAAAGGAATTCAAAATTTTGACGGAGAAAAAATGGCATGCAGTACAAGGAGTTGCTAGAAATTAATAATCGTATGAAAAAATTACATAGATGGCCGAATGAATTTGTATTCGAAACTGTGTGAGCCAATGTAAAATCAGGAGCCTTGAATTGGTTTGAATTGAATGAATTGAATAGAATTGAAGTTGATGACAATAGAGTGGGCAGTAACTCGTTTGAGAGTTACTGTCTAATGGGCAGGCTCTGATCTTCTTGAATGTTCACCGTATAAAGAATTCACAAATCGTAAGATGGGGATGTTTTTTAGGAGAATTCAACTTTGAGATTATACATCGACATGGAACAAAGCTTCCTCACGTAGATTTTAAGTCAAGTGCCAGTAGAGAATCCCGAGGAACAAGATGTCGAAACACAATCAGTGTTCACAAAAATATCTTTGAAAGACGGAGTGACGCTATACCAGTATGCAGACGTTGAGACGAAAAACAAAATAGAAACGTTGGTGAAACCAGAAGAAGAACGTACCAGACGAGAAAAAGGAGAAGTACAGACCTACGTGTTGAGACAAGGTATTCTTTACAAGAAAGATGGAAATAACCTTCGTTATGTTATTCCAAAAGCAATGCGAAAAAGTATAACTGTGCGATTTCATGATTTAGGAGGTCATGATGGCCTTGATCGCACCTTATCGAAATTAAGCGACCACTACTACTTTACGAAAATAAAAAACTATGTGCGACAATATATAGGAACATTTCTTTAATGTATATTGAACGAAACCACAACAGGCGGTCAACCTGGAGAATTGCACCCGATTCCACCGGGTAATCGTCCCTTTGATACTGTTCACCTTGATCATCTGGGACCCTTCGTTTCAGCATGGGGAGGGTACAAATATGTACTCGTAGTCATCGGTAATTTGAGCAAAGTATTACGAAGATGGAAGATTTTGTCCTTGAGTTCGGAGCACCTAATGGTCTAGTCACGGACCGAGGAACATGCTTCACGGCAGGTGAATTCACCGTATTTCGCGAGAAACATGGCAGTCGCCATTCTAGGGATCCAATCCAGCGTGTATGAGAGAGAAGCCAACAATTAGACAAAACAACTAAAACGAATAGGTCTTGATCTTAACGAGTTTGAACTCCTGTTTGGATACACACCGAGACACGATGAAGGAAGAGTCAGAGAACTTACTTTTGACAAAGAGCATGTCGTAACAACGATTTTACAAGAAGCTAGTCGCAATACTGAAGAGGCTCAATGGAAATACAAGGAATATTACGATAAACATCGCCGAAGGAACATACGCGACGATATTGGAGAAAATCGTCTATATTAGAGTGAAACCTGTTTCCACGGGAGATTCAACAAAACTTCAACCGAAGTACTGGGCACCTTTAGTCGTTCACAAAGTCTTACATAATGACACTTATGGATTTTCGGAATTAAGAGTCGATAAGTCTGGACGTCTTTATGCCAGCACAGTGCATGTGAGTCAGGTCAAACCCTGGAAACCAGCTTTCGACGATTCCTCAGCTGAAAACGTGAATGTTAATCATTCACAAGACGACGAAGAAGATGACTATCAACTTGAAGCGGAATCAACAGAATAGCAGCAAATAAAAGAAAATGATACCATGAGTGTACTTCCGTAATCGATGTTATACTAGCGCGAACTAAAAGGAATGTTAAAAAACCAATACTTTATGAAGCTTAAGAAACGCCTCGAGGGAGAGTCGTGATGAGCGTGGCCGATTGATAGAAGCTTTCGCGGGTTTTGAGATGGTGTGAATGTACGCTGGTGTGAAGAGAGACGATTTGTATGAAAAGGACTTGTGTTTAAGTTGATTTCGTCTAATTCAGTAAACACCTGCTGTATTGAATTCTGTTTGTGTCTAAATATGTATTTCTTAACAGATGATTAGCGAGTTTTGTGAGCGATATATCCAAAACTCTTTTCGGAACACTAAGCGAATTCGACAGGAAGCAAATTAACATCAGCATCGATACAATTTATGAAGATAACGAAAACATAGCTAGCATTGTACGAAATCACACAAAAATACTCAATTAAATTTTAGACTCTTCGCCAACGGACCATAAGTGGATAGCTGCCAAGCAGACTGCTGAAAGACAGTTTGTACTGAACATCACTTACGGACTGAATGCTGCAACAAAGGATAGTTGTATCTACTCTAAATTAGTATTAGCAGCAATACTATTAGATGAAAAAACGGGGATATTAAAACAGCGCACGACGACGATGGTCGTGGGGGCTAAAGCGCAGGCTTTGGACCCACTCTGTCGGCTTGCGGGTTCGATTCCCGCCTCGCAC
>JAAAKG020179875.1:0-26119 GCA_010014905.2 Druon quercuslanigerum
GGGCTGCTCTACCAATAACCTTCTTACCTTCGTTTATGCGTCTATCTAACTCCTCATCTATCTTACCGTCCCTAGTATTTAAAACTCTGAAAATGCTGAACTTATATGTTCTCCTTTCTTTTTTATATTTTCCTTGTTTATATATAATTGATAACAAAAATTCAAAGAGAAATATTACTAATTACTAATTTTAAATAAATAAATCAAAGTTAAACTATTTTGATCTTAATTACTGCAATTCATGCTTCCTTTCTTCGAAATCTGAAACGGACTGAAATCATGACTGTACTTCGAGAAATGTCTGAAATCATCCATTTGTTTTAAAAAATATCATATGCGCCGAGAGCGATATTGACTTTTCCGAATTATGTACGTTTTCAGTATTCGTGTCCGGCTCGCACTACGCGCTCACCTACGACTTGTACTGAAAGCATATACTTGTTGGAAAAATCCCGTATATAAAAAAATGTTTATTATTTTTCAAAGGCTGTGGGTACAGTTGTTCTAAAATCTATAGGAAAAAATTAAATTCGGAAATTGGTGTCCCTTTTTTATAAACAGAAAGAACTATTCATGTGTTTGTTCTTCTTGCTACTTTTTGAAGCGAGACCGTTTGAGCACAACTGATGTTACCATAGCTTAATTATATTAAAAATGTTATGGTTAGATTACCTTTTAAGTTTTTATTATTATTTGAGTTTCCTTTT
The DNA here is from genome assembly GCA_010014905.2 of Druon quercuslanigerum. NCBI lineage: Eukaryota > Metazoa > Arthropoda > Insecta > Hymenoptera > Cynipidae > Druon > Druon quercuslanigerum. The sequence continues at coordinate 708 of JAAAKG020179875.1, forward strand.
TTTCTTATTCATCTTAAAATAAAATTTGGTGAAGCGATTTAATCTCGGGGTTTAAAGGACCCCGCAGCTAAATTGTCTGAAACTTTGCTTCCTCGTAGTTCTCGGTGTGTATTAAAAAGTCTCGAGGAACATTATGTCCAGAAAATTCTAGTTTTCGAGACATATCGCTGTTCGAAGTGAAGGTTTTATGCATTTCGATGCAGAATAAGGCTGCAATGCTGATCATATAAATCGGAATGATGCGGCTTATACAAAAATAATAATGCCTGCATGCATGCATTATTTTAATTACAAAAGTGCATATAGCGGTATCCGCTGTGCCCCGCGTACATATATGCACTTGCGTAAGTGTAATAATGCATGCATGCAGGCCTTATTATGTTTGTACAAGCCGCATCATTCCGAATCATATGATCAGGATTGCAGCCTTATTCTGCCGCAAAATGCATAAAAACCTTAACTTCGACGAAAACTCGAATTTTCTGGACTAAATGTTCCTAAAAACTTTCAATTTACACATTAAGAACTACCAGAAAGCAAAGTTTCAGACAATTTAGCCGAGAGCTATTTTCTATACAAATTCTGCAGGGTCCTTTGATCAAAAACTTAGAAAACTGCAAAAAGATAAGAAATTTTGTAAAAAGCGAAATTTCGTGAAATAATCAAAAAATTTATTATAAAAAATAATTTAAAATGGTTAAAAAAATATAAGTTTGAGTCGCCTTGGTGTAAAATCTCCGGAAGTCACTTGAAATATACTGAAATACCTCTCAATATCCTAGAATTCTTTGAAATATGAAGTATTTAAAAATATTCTGGATCATCACCAATTATGCGAAATATCTTGAATAGACGTGTACATTTTGTCGGATCGAATATAATATTTTCGATTCGACGTGCGTTCATTTTTGGATCGTTTTATTCGATTCGATCGACCCACCGATCGAATGTTGAAAAACCGACATTCGATCCGTGCCACTTTCGATTCTGTCATACCCTCGCTCGATTGCTGAAAACCGAACTTTAATGCGTGCTATCGTCGGTTCTATGTGCAAGGATTAAAAAAAAAACATTAAAATTTTCGAAATTTGTGTCGGTGACACAAAATTTGGATTTCTCTCTGGCTGGGCAACCAAGAGGGTACACACGAAATTATAAAATGTACAAACAGTACAAAAGGCGTACAAACGTATACAAAAACAAAATTTGAGAAATTTGAAATTGGGGGGATGCGTGCAGTTAGCCCCCCGAAATCAATTTCGCCCCTAATTTCGTAACCAGGAGGGTACAAATTAAAATATTGGATGTAAAGAGAGTACAAACTACGTACAAGCGTATGTAAAAAAAAATTTTTCAATGTAAAGTTCGGGTGGGCAACTTCCCGGGGGTGCTTTTATACTCTTGAAAAGTTTAATCTTTTTTCTCACTGAGTTGTTAAATAATAAACTTTTGAAAATTCCATTTTACATTTTCTCCAATTGCCTATAGTTTAATGTTGCATTCAAAACAAGTGATACAAAAATTATATGCGCATCATTTTGCATGACAATTTAATAAATTTGAAAAAAAAAGTTCAAACTGGGAGTTTTTTCCAACCATAAACGTGGCGAAATTACGTTTGTGTATTTAAAAAAATTTTGTTTTAGCTGTTTAATAAATAATAAAAGCTAGGGGACCTTATCAGCCCTCACCATTTAATTTGTACAATTAAAATTTGTGAATTTAATACTTTATGTTTTTTTAAAGATAATGTTCATTTTGAAACCTTTAAAATAAAACGTATTGAAATCAGAAGACTTCCATTTTCAAACATATTCATTATTAGATGATTGTATAAAGAGTTTTTGAATTACAACATTTTAAAGCTTTAATCTGGAAGAGACAAAATTTTTTAATTTTATAACAGTTTAATTTTGCCTGTTTTTGAATGTCGTTCAGTTTTGAATACTTTGAATGAAGAAATCTTGAGCTTTAACAGTTTGAACACAAACAAGTTCGACTTTGTAAGCGGATAATTGAAAAAAAATATTTTATCAATTTTTATGAAAATTTATGATGAAAATTTTAATTTAATAATATAAAAATTATTGAAAAAAAGCCTGTAAAAAATTTACAAATTGGACCATGAATAGCATATGTGGAATTATTATTAATATTTACTCTATATCGCATTAGAATTTTTTAATTATCAATTAAAAATTAGGAACACATTTTTTTATTGTTGAACTGTATATAGGTCGCGTAATAGTGACCAGCGAATTGACACACTATTGTCTTTATGTCTCTTTGGATCTTTAATCTGCATTCTATATGCATCGGTACAGATTTTTGGAATCATAATTATGAATTAGAAATTTAAAATGCCTTTTGTTAGTCGCATATTGGATTTTTGACATTCAATCGACGAGTCATTCGAATCGAAAAAACCGATCTTACCGCAGCACGGATCGAATTTCGAATTTTCGACATCCGATGGACGGGCAGATCGAATACAAAAATTCTATCCGACGAAAGCTCGGGCATCACGACATTACTACGGCATTTAAAAATAAGAGAGATCTTACGTCAGTATTGAAGCCTACTAAAGAGAAATTAAATAAATTGCAATATAGCAATATTGTTTATGGTATTCCGTGCAAAGGACAAGATTGTAAGGCGGTTTATATAGGCCAAACTGAATGTCCCTTAGTAGTACGGGTTAAAGATTTCGGTAACGCGAAAATTCTGGCAAATTAATGCCACTATCGTAAACGTCTTGTGATGGGAATGTGTCATATTGCTGGTAATATGAATGCGGTCAATTTGGGAACCGACGTACAAAATCTGTTAAAAATTTATTATCCTGTTATACAGAAGAAAAAAATTCTGGAATTGTGTGCCGGCTTCGGTCGCCATGTGGTGGAGTGACCCGGAGACCGCCCCTCCCCCATGTTGTCACTCAATTTTATTACCACAGCCCTTTTAAAATTAAATGTCTTTGCTTCCATTTTTAGTCCGGGGGCTGCGTTTGTTCCCGTATGCATTCAAGAGGCAAAAGATAAAAAACAGTTAATCTTATGTCTTTTGACCTGCAGAATCCAATGATACTGGTTAATTTTAGAGAAGTGGATAAGTTTTGTTTAAAACGCAATTGTTTAAACAAATATGAAAAAATGGGTTTTCTCAACGGGAAAATTTTTTTTTAAATATGGACAATTCTAAGCATAAAAGTTTTCTTGTAATTTTTTTGTTAAATGCATATTTACAAAGTTATAAATGTTCAAAGTTCAAAATTTGTCGATTTTTGAAAAGTTTAAGTATCGATTATACTTGACCTATTGAATATTTTTTTTAAATTAAAGAAGCCTAGTTATCGCAATTTACAAGTAGCGCCTTTCGTGCACGCGACATTGCGTTTGGCGAGGTACTTGCGGCCTTACTGAAGTAAGTATGAAGTTTGTCTGTTTGTATGACGCTAATTGTTTGAACAAAAATGCTGACAAATTATATCCTTTGTTATATGGATATGATATTCAGGACAATTTGTTGGTGCCAAAGAAAGTTTACATATTATTACCGGCTATGAGCGAATTTGTTCCAAATTGTCGGTATACAGCTTGCTTTCGAACAACGTCATGTTGTTGTTTAGAAGCCAAAATAAAGTGTTGTTCCTTTTGTTTGTGTCAAAAGAATGATACATGTAAAAATAAATTTAATGAGCCTGATGAAAAAAAAACTGAGCAGAAAAATATTTATATTTTATATATTCTCATATGTATGTACAGTGTATGATTTTTGGTTGATAATAAGGCAATGTTTATATATAATAAAATAACTATTCATGTATAACTGATTGATTGACTGCAAAAAGTCGGGGCAAACTTCATACTTACTTCAGTAAGGTCGCGAGTACCTCGCCAGCCATAAGTGCCAAACGCACTGTTGTGCGCACAAAAGGCGCTACTTGTAAATTATGATAACTAGGCTTTCGACTGAGTAATCCAATGTTGTGTACAGTGAATAGGTAGAAAAACTCTTAAAAAATAAATTGCTTCTTTAAATAAAAAAAAAATATTCAATAGGTCAAGAATAATCGATACTCAAAGTTTGCAAAAACGTCAAATTTTGAACTTTGAAAATTTTTAATTTAGTAAATATGCATTAACAAAAAAATTACAAATGAACTTTTATACTTAGAATTGTCCATATTTAAAAAAGAAATTTGTCCCATGGAGAAAAACCATTTTTTTCATATTTGTTTAAACAATTGCGTTTTAAACAAAACCCATGCAGACTTGAACTCAGCCCCATAATATATATATTACACATGATATTATAGGCTCTTCATTTGCTTAACAGAAATATAATTATTAAGTTTTTGGTTTAAAATCTATATTTTGAGTTTAAAAATTCAACTATTGAGTTAAGAATTCATGTATTTTGTTAAAAATGTATGTATTTAGTAGAAAATTAATCTTCTTAGTTCAAAATTCAACTATTTAGTTAAAAATTTAAGTTTTTTGTTGAAAATTTGTCTTTTTTAGTGGAATATTAATCTTTTTGGTTAATAATTTAATTATTTTGTTAAAAATTCAACTGTTTTGTAGAATGCTTTTATTTTTGGCCTGAAAAGTTTACATTTTGGGTAAATTTTTTTTACTGGCTAAACCATCTTTCTTAGTTGAAAATTTAACTCTTGCTGAAAATTATACTTTTTGATTTGAAAATGCATTTCTTTTGCTAGAAATGTAATTTTTCGTGGTTAGCAATTCAAAATGTTTGTTTGAAAATTAATCTTTTTTGGTTGAAGATTCAATTATTTTGTTCAAAATTCATCATTTTAAGTTGAAAATTTTACTCATTAGTTGAAAATTAATTCCGTCTTTTTGGTAAACGATTTATAATTTTACTGGAAAATTTATCTTTTTTGTTTAAATTTGAGCTACTTTGTTGAAAATTCGTTTACTTGTTTAAAATGAATTTTTTTAACTAAGAAATTAACTATTTGATTGAAAATTCAAATTTGCTGTTTGAAATTAATCTTTTAAAATTAGGAATTCATTAGCTTGATGAAAATTTAATTTTTCCATATTGTGTTAAAAATTGATTATTTGAGTTTAAAAATTCAACTGCTTGGTAGAAAAATTATGAAAATTATTGAAGGTGCACCTATTTGGCTAAACATTCATGTGTGTTGTTGAAAATTTGTCCTTTTTGGTAGATAATTAATCTTTTTGTTTAAAAATGGAACTATTCGGTTAAAAGTGTATGTTATTTGTTAAAAATTCGTCATTTTTAATGGAAATCTGCTTTACAAATTGTTTATACAATTATTTAAATCCCAAAAAATCATACCAATCTTTTGAAATCCCGTTTTTTTTTAAACTTTTAAAATCAATTAAAGTTCTATAAAATAACCCATTGACCTGTTTGGAAATCACTTTGAAATCTTATAAGAAACCCCTTCAAAATCCATTAAAATCTTTCAATTGCAATTAAAAATTATTGAAATATTTAAAAATCCTTTATAATATTCGGAAATACTATGAAATTTCTTAATGTGTTTTGATATTGTAAGAAATCCTCTAAAATGTGGATATACTCTGGAGTTATTCGAATTCTCTTAAAATTATTTCAAATCCCGTGATTTATTTTAAAATATTTGGAATTCACTTAAAATCCCTTAAAATCCCTCAAAATCCGTCAAAATCCTTCAGCATCTCATGAAGTACTGGAAGTCTCTTACAATCATCTAAAAACCCTTAAATCTGTGGAAATGCTTTCAAAGCACTGCAAATCTTCCACAACTTTTAAAATCCCTTGAAATCAAGGTGAAAATAGTTGTTAAATTTTTAATATATAAAGTAAAAAATATAAAATCTTACGTAATGAGGATGGGGGGGAGAGGATCTTAAGGATCCTTCTAATAGGGGAAGGGGGTCTAGTATTTCAAAAATCATTCTTACTTAATCAATGGACGTTGCCTTCCTGAAAATGTTTTTTTTTTAACACAGAAACAAATTAAGAGTCATTTCCGGGTTTTCATGGTTTGTAGAAACTCCCAATTACTTTTTTCGATTTCTCGGTTCAGTGGAGTTGCCACCTGGTGTTGATGGAAAATGCGGACCGATAGTTTTAATTACTTTAAAGATACGAAGCAAATATCATATTAATTAATTTAATTCAAAAACACTTGATTTTTATCAAATATACTCGTTATTAGAAAACTTTATCTAATATAATGAATTTATTGAATTCTATGTGAAGATTTATATTTCCATAGCACATTTTTTAATTAAGAATTACTTGCGCAACAAAACAATTTTTATTTTAAATAATATATACTTTGAACAAAATTACGTTAATTTATGTGTTGATAATTGATACATGTTTCACAATGGTGTATCTGATGCAATTCTTGTAAATCTTATCTTACGGATATGCTTCACTAAGGTTCCCTACTTCCGTTGAGGTATGTGGTTAAGAAGGGATTACCATTTCCACAAGAAAGCATCAGTATTCTTTTGTTATTTTTGTCACACCTGCTCAGTAAAATATTTCTAAGGTTTAAGGAAATGACTATCAAAACAATAAGAGGGACTTTAGATGTAATATCGTATTCCAAACCATAATTCTTCTGTAATTTTTACCGAATAAATTTTTTCTTGAATTATTTTGGTTATTAACCGAAAATTACGTAAGTTTATTTGGGATGAGGGGGGATTTAGTAGATTTATACTGCTTCTTATGAATGAACTAATTAATTGAATCAAAAAATACGAGTTTACAACAAAATAGTTGAATCCTCAAATAAACAGATTTATTTGTGACCAAACAGTTTCATTTTTAACTAAAAAGATTGGCACATTTCGATCAAAAGAGATGCATTTTAAAATTTCAAGAAAAATGAATTTTCAACAAGAATTGAATTTTTAACCAAGGAAAATTCGACAGTCAAAAAAGAAAAAAATTTCATGAAAAATTTTGAATTTTCAAACTAAAAATATGATCTTGCTACACAGCAATTAAAGTTTTAACTAAACTGTTGGCTATTATATAAAAAATAATAATTTTCCGCCACGAAGATACATTTTTAAAAATTACGAATTTAAAATGAAAATCACAAATTAAAAAAAAACACCAACTTTGAAACAAATAGTTGAAGTTTCAGCCAAGAAGATTGATTTTCTAAAAAAAGACGAATTTCTAACAAAATAAATACATTTTTAACCAAATAGTTGAATTTTCAACTAAGAAGATAATTTTAAATTTAAAAAAAATAATACACCAACTTTGAACCAAATAGCTGAAGTTTCAGCCAAGAAGATTGATTTTCTAAAAAAAAAGACGAATTTCTAATAAAATAAATACATTTTTAACCAAATAGTTGAATTTTCAACTATGAAGATTAATTTTATATCATAAAAGACAAATTTTCGAAAAATTACATGATTATAAACTGAGCAGTTGAAATTCCAATCAAGAAGATTCAGTTTCTACCAAAAAAAGACGAATTTTTAACAAAATAAAATTTTTTTAAGCCTAAAAATTGAATTTTTACCAAGAATATTAATTTTATACTAAGGAAGAAAAATTTTTACCAAATAAGATAAGTTTTCAACTAAATAGTTAAATAATTAAACTAAGACTAAAAATGTTATAGATGATATTTCAACCGAAAAAGATTAACATTTTTAATTTAGAACAGTTGGTTTCAATAAAAAAAGACGCGTATTCAACAAGCCAGATTAATGCTCAACTAAAACCTAACAGTTTTTAACCAAACCGTTGCTTTTTTCACCAGAAAGAATAAATTTCTACCAACAAAGATCAATCTTCAAGAAAGTAGATTTTTCAACCAAATATTTGAATTTTTAATCAAGAGTTAAAGTTAAAGTTTCAAATAAACCAGATGAAATTTCTACAAAAAATGGAATAGTAAAATTTTCAACCAAAAATAAACAACAACTTCCATTCAACCAATCTGCTGGTTCTCTCTAAAGTTTATTTATGTCTTGTTCATATCGAAAAGGTCAAAGCAATGTTGAAAATTGTAGAAAAAAAACGGCAAGTTTCTAGCAATTATCTAACAAGGAGAGGTGCGAGATGTGTGTCGCCAATTCAACTGGGGCTTTACAGGATGAAAGTATATCGTAATTCATTAGGTGCGTATTTTTCTTTCGATCCGATGATATTGAGGTTTGAGTATTTGTGCTTGAGCGTTGAAGTCACCACTGTAGATCCCGGAACCCAGATACCGGGCGAGCCGAGCGCTCGAGCGTTGTATCGGCGACGCACATATCGCGACGTATCCTTGTTAGCGGAAAGTGATCCTAACTTGTAAGGCTTGTGGCTATATACGGATTCAAGAAGGATGTTCTCGCAACTGAATACCATCCAAGAAATCTTAAACTTGCAAATTCTTTAAAATTCCTAACCCTTAGTTGAAATCACAAATTTTACTTAAAAATAAAAATTTTATGTCCAGATAAAGCAGGTTCTATGTGTGTGCAAGTTTTTATGTAGAAAAATTGGGTCAAAATTCTTTCCCGTCGTCCCCAACTAACCAACTTGTTTTTAAATCTGGTAACGAAAACTTCTACTTAAATTTCTTTCCTTAAATTAGTTTATAAATCTTAAAAAGTCCTTTATCAAGCGTTTTCAAATTAATTTACTGGAAATTAATATGTACGATAAAGTGCCTCATGGTCCTTAAATGCAGAATGAGTAGTCCAATATTTTTTCCAACTTTCGAATTTTTCAGGATTACGAGAAACAGCCATTATATAAAGTTTGCAAGTCGACTTACATATTTTATGTGTCTAGCACAACCAATTTAAATTCTGCAATTTTGATTTTTTAATCTGATTATATGTTTGATTAGTTTTAAACTAAAATTTCTCAAAGTCAAATGCATTATTCATATGACAAAAATTTTTAAAAAATATATAGAGAAATGATTAAAATTGGACTTTAATCCAGAAAAAAGTCAGAATTTAGGAGATTAATATCTGAATTTTAAATTATAATTATATGTTTTCTTAAATTCAGTTAAAATTCACCAGAATCCAGATAAATTTTTGCTTACTTTAGGTTCACTTTTAAATTTGAATGCAAAGAAATTTCAAGACGTAAAAATTGTATGTATTCTTTTGTACTGTTTTCAGGAGTCCGCCATAAATTTACGTAATGGTCTATATGTAGAGGCGTCAATATAAAAAATGTTTACCTGCGAAGGTTTTTAAGTTGCAACTCTTCAATTTCACATTTTTAAGTATTTAATTCTGAATCTTTACATTTTGAATTTGGAACAGTCCAATTTTTAATTAAATTGAACATCATGCAGAAATTATGCTGCCTTATGCCCCTATTAACAGTATTAAACAATTTAAAAATATTTTGAGACATAAAAATACTTTCCTCATGATTTTGTTTTTACTTTGGAGAATTTTTGATACCGTAATATGTTTACTATTAAGTCTTATGAAGTCAGTAGTTAGTCATTGCTAAGGAATAATATAGGATAATAAATTCTTTTAACAAAAATTAATATAGGACAATAACGAATTTTTAACAAAAGAGTCGAGCTTTTTCAATAAATAAATTATCCCGGATAAAAAAAATAAATTTCCAATCTAATAGTTGACTTAAAAAAAAAAATAATTTTCTACCAAGAAAGATGAATTTTTAATCAAATATTTGAATTTGAAGAAAATAATAGGATTCAAGCAAACTTAATATTAACTAATATTTAACTTTTCAACCAATATAGAGGATTTTCAACCAAACGGTGGAAATCTCAAGCCAAAAAGAAGAATTTTTCAGAAGACAGTTGAATGATCAAACTAAAAAGTCGAATTTTCAACAAAAAATACAATTTTTAACAAAAAGATCATTTTCAATCAAGAAAGATGGATTTTCAATCCAAAAATGCAAATTTTCTATCCAAAACAATGGATTTTTCCACCAGAAAATACGACTTTTTAAGAAAAAAGTTGAATTTTCAACGAAATAATTCAATTGTGAACTAAATGATAGATTTTAAGTATAGCCGCAAAACTAAATTTTCAAAATCCTTGTCTTTCTCCTAACTTTCCCTGACCAACGAAATTCCCTGACTTTTCAAAAAAGAATTAAGTTTTAGACAAAAATATTTGGATTTTATTATTGGGTAATATATTCATTTTTGGTTTTGTGACTTTATGGCCTGCAAATGATGAAGAAGATATCAAATTTAAGAAATTTAAATGAGATTAAAATCAAATTAAAAATCCTATTTAGCGTTAAATAATTAAGGTAATGCGCAGAATTTCTAAAAACAAAAGCAATAATCCAACGTCCAAATTGGGACAACCACCATAAAATGTTACTATTGCAATTTATTCAAATTTCAATAGGAACATTTTATGATGGTTTTCCAAATTTGGTCGTTGGATTCTTGGTTTAGTTTTCAGAAATTCTGTACATTGAAGAAGATTTAGGATCCCAAAGCCACAAAGCCACAAATTAATATTTTTACTGAGGGTCGCAAAAAGCCACGATCAATTTATGATTGGGCTCTATTAATTCAGTTTGCATTTAATCGAAAAACTAGATGATGGGGAAGTTTCTTAAAAATAGGGAGAAAAGCGCATCAATTTTTCATAAATAGTTTACGAAAGAATAATGTGTTATAACCTGACCTAATAATAATAATTATATTATTTACCAATACGTTGTTTTAATTTTCTTTCAACGTGAAAAATTGTAGGTACTTGTTCACCATTTATCAATATCAGGACTTCAAAAGCTGTTCTATCCAAATCGTACTGGTTTCCCCTACATGTCCTGTGTTTATGTCACCTTAATTAAGATCGAATCTGTAACCGCAGGAAGTAATAACCAATATGATTAAAGCAATTTCCATGAACCTGCATGTACCTGCCAATAGGATGAGAGACCTCTATCTACATTCTACATCTAGATGTACAATCTGTCTAGATAGGATAACCGTATCTCTAGTAGCCACAGCTATTGTAAACAGCATGCGGACTAGCGGCATTGTTTTGAGTCTCAGAGCCAACCTGAATTAAGTTATCTTTGTATATTCTACCCTTGATGAAGCTTAATATCCTTAATGCCAACCCTTGTTTACAAATCCCAGCCTCCGCGATGCAAATCTGCAGCATCATGGTTCTATTTGGCTTTCATTATATTTGGCAAATCGTCTACTAACAATGATAATCAGGTATCTGGAAGTCAATATTAGAGGCATTGTTAACTGGGCCTTTTTTAATCATTTTTCGTAATAATAATTTGGGCCTTAAAAAAGTCTGCCGAGGCGCAATCCAAATCCAATAATTCTGATGAAAGTTATCGTACCCAGAGGGAACACAATGACGACAGGCACCATGGTAAAATTAAGTTTTTCTGAATTAGTGAGTCTCAAATCGACGAATTTTTTGTTCAAATAGACGAATGTTTCGCAAAAAAATTTAATTTTTAACCAAAAATATAACCTTTAACAAAATAAATTGAAGTTTGTACCTACAAAGACGAAGTTTCTACCAAAAAGTCAAATTTTCAAATGAAAAAGATCCGACTTTAACAAAAAATTTAATTGTTGATAATTCAACCAAAAAAGAATAAATTTCTATTAAAGAAATTATTTATAAGGCCATTTTCAAAAAATATAAACTTTTAACAAACTAAAGTTAGTTTTTAAACAAATAAATCAATTTTAAATTTAAAATATCAATTTTCAATAAAAAATGATCAAACTTCTACCAAGGAAATAAATTGTAAAGCCAAAAATACGAATTTTCAACCAAGAAGATTAATTTTCGTCCAACAATTTTGAATTTTTAACAAAAAAAAAACATTTTTTGAACAAAAAGTTTAATTTTAAACTAAAAAAAGATCAATTTGCAATAAAGAAATGATCACATTTTTACTAAAGAAATTAATTTTAAAACCAAACATTCACATTTTTAACCAAGAGATTTTTAAAATAATAAAGAATCAAAACAATAAATCTTTGCCAAAGTAATACTACACTACCGTCGGAAATTATGAGATCGATTGACGCAAGCCCTATTAGAAATCACTGCTGGCTTTGAACCACGATAACTCAGCGGAAAAAAATGATAGTGAATTAAAAAAAAACAATTATAAAGTCTATGAAATTCCCCGTCTAGTTATGCCCAACAGATTTTTTTTAATCTACTGAAGAGAATACAGCACGTGATAAGTTAAAAAAAAGCTAGATTATCTAAAATTTTGTACCTCGACTTCAACTTTTAGCATTGCCTAGGAAAATTGTTGCAAAAATCTGAAAATTATACGACACAGAGCCTGAAATTTTATCTTTGATTTAAGCCGAAGCAACTTAAAAAATCTTTATCGGTTCCCGAGATACGGTTAAAAATGTTCAATTGTATCTGAGTTGAGTTTTAGTTGCCGATCACGGTTCTCGGCCACGCACAGAGTTGATACTTGATTGAAGCTCTCTTATACTTTTGATTCTGCTGATCAGTAATTTTTATTTCAAATTATTGTAAATTTTTTAAATTATTCATTTTTTCATTAATTATTTACAATTATTTCAATTCAGAATTATCCCCATATTAAAGAATAAAAAAATTATAAACAGTTTTTTTTTATTTCTTAACTTTTTTATCAACTAGAATATTAATAAAAATTTAGATATATTGTTATGAGAGTAAACTATTTTTCAAACGAATTAAGCATCTAAATTCTGAGAAAAAAAAGCAGTCTTCTTTTAATGGATGTTTTTCTTCTATTTACTTTCCTTTAATTCTTACTTGATACAGGTTGATATTAACAATGACTATAAAAATTTAAATTAGAATGTGACAAATTCTTTTAAACCAGGAATTTAATCTGGATTTGATGATAAAAATATGTACTTTATGTGAAGAAGGATTTTATTATGGTGAAATTGCCGAAAAAGTTGGAATATCAAATAATCGTGAATAGTTACGATGGATAGGTGCAAGAAAACGAATTTATGTATAGTAAACCATAAAGGAAAATTGTAAACCATTTGATAGAAATTGAAGTTATAATAATATATAATGATAATTCCATTATTATTCACTTTTAATATTTTTGAGTGTTTTTCATATAAATAAATTATTTAGAATTTAGATGCTTAATTCGTTTGAAAAATAGGTTACTCTCGTAACAATATTTCTACATTTTTATTAAAATTCTAGTTGATAAAATTTTTAGGGAATAAAAAAAACTATTTATCATTTTTTTATTCAATAATATGGGGATAATTCTGAATTGAAATAATTGTAAATAATTTAAAAAATTTACAATAATTTGAAATAAAAATTACTGATCAGCAGAATCAAAAGTATAAGAGAGCTTCAATTAAGTATCAACTCTGTGCGTGGCCTATTCGGTCCTGCCTTAACGAAGGAGGCGAGCAGCAGACCGGCCGAGAACCGTGATCGTCGACTAAAACTCAACTCAGATACGATTGAACATTTTGAATCGTATCTCGGGAACAGATAAAGATTTTCTAAGTTTCTTCGGCTTTAATCAAAGATAAAATCTCAGGCTCTATGTCGTATAATTTTCAGATCTGTGCAACAATTTTCCTAGGTCATGCTAAATGTTGAAATCGAGGTACAAAATGTTAGAAAATTAAGAATTTTTTTTTAAACTTATCACGTGCTGTATTATCTTCAGCAGATCAAAATAAAATCTGTTTGACATCTCTAGACGCGGAATTTCATAGGCTTTCCAAATGTTTTTCAAAAATCCCTTTATAATTTTTTTTTCGCTGAGTTATCGTGGTTCAAACCCAGCAGTGATTTTAATTAGTGCTTTCGTCAATCGATCTCATAATTTCCGACGGTAGTGGACTTTAGATCAAGTATTTAGATTTTCCACCAAAAAATATAAATTTTTAACGAATTTTTGTAGTAGTAGATATATTTATTTCAAATCACTAATATATTTAATTCAGGTTTCAACAAATCTGAAATTCAAAATTCTCAGTGCTTGTATCAATTGGTTTCAGGACTGAAATTAAAAATCCTTACTATGATGGTTTCAAATTTTAAAGTTTTTTTATTCTTTCACGCACGAGAACTATGAAACTCTTATTTCCTTCTAATCTGAAAACTTCATTTTAGTCTCTAAAATTAGGATTGGAATTATTCACATCTGCATGTTCTAATTCTCAGAATATTGCATTTTGAACACTTCAAAAATAAAATTGCTATATTTTTAATATTTAAATTTGAAATTTTTCAATTTTCGATTTTAGTTAAAAAATGTCGACCGAACGCATTCTTATTAAAATAAAACTGCTTAAAAGTATTAAAGTTTTTAATTTGATATTTACCAAATTTAAATTAATTCAATCAATCTATTGTTATGGTTTTACGGTAATTATTTTGTATGCAGATTTGAAATATTGTACGTTGACTGCCAACGAGCGAACTGGTAGGTCCGATATTTTTTAATTTCCCAGAAACCCTTTTAGAAATTCTATACCTTTTCCATGTTATCCGAGTCTGAAACAACGATAAATATTAAATTTTTTTCTCTCTGCAGTTATTTAAATCTACGGCACATGCCGGAATCATAGAATTTCATGCAAATATTTGGATTATGTAAATTCGTTAAAAGCATCATGTGTGCAAATTGCGCGATTCTTAATATAACGCAAGAAATGTATCCACACTAATATTTAATATTTTTCATAGAAAGACCATTTTGAAGCTGTTCATTGTAGCTTTTGACAAAAAAGGTACTTTTCAACAATTTTTATCAAAAATAAAACGAAGTTTCAACACAGAACATTAATTTTCTACCAAAAAGTACACGAATTTTCAACAAAATACATGAATTCTTAACAAAATAGATGAATTTTTAAACAAGAAGGAAGTCCTGTAAACCCTTAGGGAACACGTAATGAATAAAAAAGAACTGAATAGTTTGAAAAATGGATGTGATGCTAGATTTAAAAAAAAAATTAAATAGTAAATAAATTTTCAATAAAAAATCAAATTTATTACAAAACAGTTTAAGTTTGTGACAAAAAATTGGATTTTCTCTCAGCGTTGAATTTTTCCGCGAAAAGGGCGCATTTTCTACAAATCCATTGAATTTTCAACCCCAAAATCTAAATTTTCAAAAAAAATTTATTTACAACCAAGCAGTTGAATATTCAATAAAGCAGCTTCATTATCAGTTAAAAATTAAAATTCTAATCAAAACAAGAAGAATTTTCGACTAAAGTTATGTATCTTCAAATAAAAAATTAACCTTTAAAAATTAGTTCAATTTTCAACCAAGTTGTAGAATATTCAACTTAGGATGATGAATTTTTATGTCAAAATATTATACTTGATAGTACTTAAATCCTCGAGTAACAAAAATAATTTTCAACCCAAGATTTAAATATTTAACAAAAAAATTAAAAAAAAAAAAATGTTCAACAATATACATAAAATTCCAACCAATTACTAATTACTTAAATTTTCTACATATTTAAAAAATTTTTGAGCATAAAATAAATTTTTCATAAAATAAATTCCTACCCAGAAACTTGTCAAATCGATATCTCAAATCGTTATCATTTTTTTATGTTCAAGTGTGATTAGCTACATAATTAGGTTAGGGTTTTCAATTTTTCTCCAAAGCCTCGCGAGGAGCGAGAAGATACCATTGTGACTGGTCCCTTTTTGAAAAAAGTAAAATAATTTAATTTGGGAATTAATTTTCTTTGATAAATTCCATGTCATCTTGTAATTATATTAATGAAAATATAATTATAAAAAAGAGTTTTCCGGTCTCATAGCATTCGGAAAAACAAATTTTCTCGGTACTGTTAAACAGAAATTTATTTCGGTATCAGCTGATAACATTTTTACTCATACCAGTTAAATTTACCGGTACCAGTAGTGCATACAAAGCCATTAACTTAGAGACGGTACAAGCAGAGGTTTCTTGAAGACGGGAGATTCCCATTTCATCGCCGTCTACCTGGTCGAGTTACCCTCTCCACTCGGCTTCCCCTTACGTTGCTCAGTGAGTCAGAGCGCTCTGTCAAGCCTTGCCACCAGGGGTTCTTTTGTCCTAATGAGGAATAAAATACCAAACTTAAAGTTTTTAAAAATTTTGAACTCAGCAAATTAAAAATATTGTATTTAGAATCTACGCCCTTCAGCGATTCCAACGACATGTCGCTTGTAATCAAAAGATGAAAATTAGAATCTCATTAAAAATTAGACTCATATAAATATATATCAATGATTGTCGTTTATTATTTAATTAAATATTAATTAAACAGTTGAATTGTTAACAGACGATTTTTCTGCAAATCAACTTTTGCATTTTCAACTGCACTATTGAAAATTCTACGACGCTAACCAGTGTCAAAACATAAACTAAAATCAGCGTCAACTTATTCTAATTTTCATCTTTTAATTGCAAGCGACATATAATTGGAATCGCTGAAGGGCGTAGATTCCAAATATAATATTTTTAATTTGCTAAGTTTAAAATTTAAAAAAAATTAAGTTTGTTATTTTATTCCTCATTAGGATAAAAGACCACCTCGCTGGCAAGGCTTGGCAGAGCGCTCTGGCTCTTTGAGCTGAGTGGAGAGGTAGACGGCTATGAAATGGGCACTGCGCCTTTAAAAAGAACGCTGAGATTCAGCTTTCTCGGAAGTTTGTAACCTTTAATAAATTACATTGTTCTTGTGATTGGAGTTTCAAATTGGATTAAAATCCAAGGTGTCGGTTTCAGATAAGCTTTTATTCTTGCGCTAATTTCAGAACGATTTCAAATAATGTGAAAATTAATTTTTAATATGTCAGGTTAAAAGTAACAAAATCTCTGTTGAAAAACGTGAATCATAAGAAAACATCAAGACATTTTAAAAACATTACAAAATATATAATCAAATTTTAAATCATCATAGTGACAACCTGGAAAAAAGAAAGTGGCAAATGTACGTTCATGCAAATATTTTTCCATTTCGATGTTTAAAATTGATCCCCTCTTCATTTCTGGGATCAATATTCGGAAAAAGCAATTAACTTTTTTTATTGGTAGGGAGCCTTCCATTAATTACGCAAATAAAAAAATATTTTAAAAAAGCATAAATAAATAGATATTTATAAACTGCTGACCTAACTCGTGTAAATATCAATTAAGGTAATCGGTCAAACAGGGTAAGCGCAGGATTATTATGTTAAAAATTCGTCTTTTTTGTTGAGAATTAATCTTGACAGTTAAAAATTCATCTTATTTGGTTAAAAATTTAACTTTTTTTTTATAAATTAATCTGCATTGGATCAGGATTGTTAACAATTAATGTATTTTCTTCTCAATTCGTGTTTTTTGTTAAAATATTCCTTTCCTTGCTGCAAAATGAGTCTTTTTGGTTGAAAATTCGTTTTCTTTCGTTGCGAATTAATTTCTTTGCCGAACAATGTAACTATGCCACTTTTGATTGAAAATTGATATTTTTCATAAAAATTTTTTTTTTAGTTGAAAATCCGTGTATTTTATTAAAAATTTGTCTTTTTTGGTCAAAAATTTATCTTCATGGTTGAAAATCCTCTTAACTTAAAATCTAACTTTTTGAGCTTTAAAGTGTGATGTTTTCTTTTACTTTTGTTACGCCCTCATAAATATTCAGGCCTTGCGCTTCACTTATCAATTTCGATAAATAAATTAAAAAGTACCTGTTTTCGTTGAAAAATAGCTTAAAGATAATTAACGGACATTTTCAAAACCTGAAATTCCTCAAAAAACTTGGCCCCATATTTGTCGTCTTTTGGCTCATGAAAATTTAACAATTTTGTAAAAAAATTCAATTCTACTATCTAGAAGGCAATGAAATTTTTTTTTAATTAATTCACAATTATTCTGAAAAATATCTTGAAATACATACACAGTAATTAATTTGATATACTTTTCAGATCCGATTCACCTCTCTGCAGTTACATCCTGGTTAGTTGACTGCAATGAGCACTTTCTGAAGAAAAAACAACAATTTCAGTAAGTGAAATTCGCTTTTATCCCCATGAGATTATTTCATAAGCCGCTCTTATTTTGATATAAAACCCCAACAAGAAATTTTATGGTCATGTTCAAGACTTTTTATGAGCTTTTTGCAGAGATCACACCAGCTCAGTATTTCAATGAAAATAAGGGATTTTTATTTAAGTAAAAGGGAATTATCTCATATAAAAAATTATATTACCAACTATCTCGAAATAGATAACACACTTTACATACTTTTATTTTAAGATAAAATTTATTTTTAAATATTTTTTAACATTATTGATAAAAGAGAACATTTCAATAGCAAAGCATTTGTATGTGCCAAAAAAAACATTGTCGGCACTAGCAACAAAAAATTACTGGTAACAAACAAATTATTAGTGCCAACAATGAGATTTCTAGAAAAAAAGTTAATAATTTAGGTTTCATTTTATAAGAATAATTTTAAGTTTTAAAGATTTCTAAATATGTATGTACAAAAATAACCTGGATGATTATGAAACCATTTTTTTTTAATTTTTTAGAATTTTAAAAGTGAACTGTTCCAAAAGATATTTCGAAGTTTTAGAAGTTTTAAAAGAGTTAAAAATTATTAAATCTTGAGACACTCAAGTCGATTAACAAAATTTTTTAACAGAATGTAGACTTTTGAAGAGTTTGAAAAAAACTACGAAAGGTAGCACAAAGACAGTAAATCTTTTGGTTAAAGAAAAAGTTTTAAATGATTTTTCATTATAAAAAATCAATTCTAAGAGAAAATCGAAAAAGTTTTAAAAAAAATTCATTAAATTTTAAAGAGAATCAAGAAGATTTTAAATTTCTTTAGGTTCCTAGGAAAATTTAAAATGCTATTTTATTAATTTTATTAATTTTAACAGAATTATTAGAAACATCTCAAAACATTACAAAATATGTCCAAAGTTTTTAAAAAAGAATCCGGAAGATTTTAAGGCAATTTTTTCATGTTTGAAAAAAATTACGACAAAATATCGATTTTTTAAAATTTCGGAAAATTAAGTCTTTTTAGAATTTTAAAAGGTTTCTAGAAACTAAAAAAATTCTCTTTAAAATTCTAGAAGAATTGAAGATGATTGTTTATTTTGTAAAATTAATTTTAAGAGATTATTTAAAAAGAGTTAAAAACATATCTGAAACTGTCAACAAACAATCTGGAAGATTTTAATGCAAACGTTTTAAAAAATGTCAAGAAATATTCTGGTCAAATTGAAATATTTTAATAAACTTGACAAGATTTCCAAAAATATATTTAAAAAAGGTTTAAAATCTTTTTCAGTATCTTTTAATCTGATGCGAACTTTTTCTTATATTTTTAAAAATGCTGTAAAATAAAACAATGTTATTTAACATTTTCTAGATTTTTTTTACATATCTTAAATCTTCAATTTCGTATTATGTATTATAAATAAGTTTCTCTCAAAACAAAACACTACACACGCGCGATTGATAATGCTTGATTTTTTAAAAAGGGGACAATCTTTTTTCTAATGAAAAAACTAATAAAATGAAAAAAAGTCAATAAATAGAACACATAAAGTAAAAAAAAATTATTAAAAAGTAAAACTTGAGTAGTGACGACTTATGGTCAGGTGAAAGGTGGAATAAAACTGTAGGATGTAATTTGTCAGAAATAAGACTATTTATATAAATATTATATATTTATATTTATTTATATATTATATAAACTTTAGAAGAACAAAACTTTAATTTATGCAAATTTTTCAAGCCAAGCAAATAATATTGTATAAACCTTAAAGTCTAGCTTTTAAACTTAATAAAGGCTCGCGCTCTTTTTCAACCAACTCCTAGCCTTAAATCCGCTTTTCATATTTAATGTACCAATTAAATTATTATTTCTTATTTTTAGAAATGCTCCTTTTGAATTTAAAATTTCTAAACGTGATTTAATAAACTTTTCTTGTAAGATTGCCTTTGTAAGTACTAAAGTTTGCCTGCAATTTGACAACCACCCAGATATGATTAAGGAAAACAATTTTGTTAATTAAAATTTTATTGTAGCTTCTGTCGCTGACGAAAAAAAAAAATATTTTTCGGTTTAATTTTATTTTTTATGATTAAAATAAAGGCCATACGTCCTGTCAACAATTAATGTATAAAAGATTTGTAGAAATTTGCATTTTTTAATGTCATTTTTTACGATTAAAAAAAAAGCTACGCATGCTATACAAAAAAATAATAGTTTGTGACAAAACGATCTTTTTTCGGTGAAAAATTTTCGTCTATTCTTTCTTATTCATATCATGTGTTGATTTTCCAAAAATCATCCTATAAAAAATAAGTTATAACAAATTTGTAGATCTTTTTGGGAGGAATAACTTTTGTATATTACCTTTTTTCGTAATTCGCGTAGTTTAAAAAAAAAGATTTTTTATACTTTTAAAATTATTTTTACGTTAGAAAAAAACTTTGCATTCTATCAAAAACTGATGAACAACAAATTTGTGGAACATTTTCCAATAAAAAATTTTATTTATTTTTTTGTTGTTGTATAGTTTGACCACGAAATGGATTTTTTAAAAATAACATTTGTTTCGATTAAAACATAAAATGTGTCTTATAAAAAAAATGGATTCACCCAAATTGATTTATATGTTTGAGATGAACCATTGGTCAAAACTGGTTGTTTAACGAACTTGTTCTTTATGTTTAAGTCTTTCGAAAGTTATTGTGACTACAGGATACAGACATACATATATACAGATACACACCCCTAAAGGGAAAAGGCTTAATGGTGTAATAATAAAACCTTCGTAAAAATAGTTTTTTCCGTCTCAAAGGGTCTCAAAATATGGAGATTTCATAAAAACCGGATAAATCAAATTTTACATAAAACTAGCACCTTCTCATTATAATAAAAATGTTATTTTATTTTTTTAAACTCACAAAAATATTGGTTATTGTAGGGTTTAACTAATTGTACAGGGTTTATCATATGCAACAGTGAGTATTATTTAATGATTTTAATGGTTTAAGATAATTTACAAAACTTGTAAATCATCATTGATAAAATAATACTCCCCCCCATCCATTTTATCTTTAAATAAAATACGCATGTCAATACCCGTATATAGGTCAACTTTAAATTTGATTTTCTCTCGTTTCTGTAAATATGTAATTATTTTTACATTTTTTGCAAAGCAAAAATTTAAAAAGAAAATAATGAAACACCTGGGGGGATGGATAATAATTTTTAACCTTTTTTGTTCTTCCTTTATTTATTCTATTCTGCTTTTTAGTTCCCTATTCACAGAACAAATACGTTTTGCTGTATGAGGAAACGCAATCCAAACGAGTTAGTCTCTTCCTTTTGCGAAAAAGGGCCAAAAGAATCTTGGAAGTCAAGTTGGTCCCTCACTTGATGAAAACAGATTGCAGTAAATTGTAATTAATTAATTTGTTTCAAAAACTGCTACTAGCAGCAGA
The DNA here is from genome assembly GCA_010014905.2 of Druon quercuslanigerum. Lineage (NCBI taxonomy): Eukaryota > Metazoa > Arthropoda > Insecta > Hymenoptera > Cynipidae > Druon > Druon quercuslanigerum. The sequence goes on from JAAAKG020179875.1 coordinate 22,191, forward strand.
GAGGATTCGGATCAGATCTTAATTTCCTTGATTTCTATGGAAATTACGGAAGAAAAATAAAATTAGGAGATCTTAATTATAAAATTTAGTTTGCTCTTTGAAGATAAAATCATTAGCAAATTACTAGAACGGTAATGAAAAATCAGGAAAACGTCAGGGAGTTAAAAAAAAGCTTGCAAATGTCAGGAAATATCTATAAAATTCACATTAAATAACTGACAAGGATTTCGTTTTTTTGCAGTTTCTTCTTCTTGATCATTATATTATTAGTTAGAAATTTTATTATTTGGTTAAAAATTCTAACATTTTGTTCTAAATGAAAATTCGTCTTTTTGGTCCGAAAATTCATCATTTTAGTAGAAAATTCATCCCTTTAATTAAAAATTGGACTACTTTGTAGAAAATTATTTTTTTGGGCTTGAAAACGTATTTTTTCTGAAAATTTAACTCTTCCAATTTTAATTCTAAATCGATCCTTTTTACTTGAAAATTCAACTAATTCTTTGAAAAATCGTCTCTTTTAGTAGGCATTTAACCTTTTTTTGGTTGAAATATCAATTAACACATTTTTATTAACAATTTATTTTTGAAAATCAAATTATATGCTTACCAATACAACTATCTTATTGCAAATTTAATTATTTTGTTGAAAATTCAACTTTTGGTTGAAATTTCGTATTTTGTTGTTGCAAATTCAATTTTTTTTAAATTTGTCTTTTGTTTGAAGAATTCATCATTTTAGTTCAAAATGAATTTCTTTGATTGAAAATTGGACTATTTTGTTGAAAATTTGCCGGCCTAAGCAGAAAATAACCTATTTTAGTTAAAAATTCGTCTTTTTGGTATTACACTTAATCTATTGTTTCTTTTAGTAGAAACTTAAACTTTTATGGTTGAAGTATCAAATATTATATTTTAATTGCCAATTTATACTTTTAGGTTGAACATTCAACAATTTTCTTTATAGTCAACTTTTTTGTATGAAAATTCAACTTCTTTTTTGTTTTCAAATTTGACTATTTGGTTGAAGTCATGTATTTGGTCGCAGACAAAACTCTTTTGTTGAACATTGATCTGCTCGGACGAAATTTCTTAAAGATTCAGCTGTCTTCTAAAAATTCAATAATTTGGTTTCAAAAGCAACTATTGCTGGTTAACGTGTATTTAATTTTGCTTAAAAAATTTGATTAAAACCTCAACGCTTTTGTTAACAATTTAATTAATTTGTTAAAAACTAACTATTTATTCAAAAAGCCATCCTTTTGGCTTGAGTAATTAAACTTTTTATTTTTAAATTTTTGGTCTAAAATTGATCTTTAAAAATTAACGGACAGGAAAAATATAAAATTGGAATTGGAAAAAAATGAAAAATTCAAGGAATTTCGAAAATGAATTTCTTTAGACACCCTGCTTTAAACATTCTACTGAAATATAATAATGAATTCAGTTAAAAAAAGTGGATTTTCGGCATGAATAACATAATTTCTTCGCAATTTCGCAGTAGGCAGGCTTTGGAATTTAGCACTGCAAAGAATTTTTCAAAGTCAAGCAATTTAAATTTGAAACTCAATCATTTTTAAGTTTCCAATAACATCTTTTACTGGGACTCGTTTAATCCTCTATACGCTTTATTTAAAATCATCTTGAATTATTATGGACACGTCGGTGATGATAATCCTAAAAAAGAAATTTTATAAATTTTTTTTTACAAATCACCCATAGAAAAAAGTTAAATTTTGAGACATACCCTTAAAATTATTCATTGTTAAAAACTGGCAATTTGTCTTTAAATGATACAATTTTAAATCGGATCTAATTACTGTTTATAATATTATTCTTTACGATACTGAGGGAAATAATTTTAGAACCGGTTCTTTTATTCAGGACGTTAATTGTGCAATTAAGCTCGCAATTGAGAATTTTTAAAACGTACTAAATTATCATTTAACGTTTCTAAACCTGATTAATTTTGTACTAGAAGTAGAATCATCAATCGCGCACGTGTAGTTTTTCGATTTTATAGGGTAAATAACTTATAATAACAAATAGAAATTTTGAAAAATTACTTTTTTAAGTTTATTTGTTTTCAAGTTTATATCGATTTTTTTAAATGATTTTTGGCAAAATAAAAAAATATTCTAGAAGATATGAGAAATGTCAAATGAAAATTTCAATAAAAAAGTTAATTTTCAACCAAGCAGTTACATTTTTAGCAAAAGAAGATGAATCCCAAACGAAAAATTTAATGTATAATTAATATTTTAACCAAAAAATATTTCTATTTTGAATAGGAAACAATTAAATTCATTAAAAAAAGAATGAAACAAAAACAGTCGAATCCTCACGTAAAAAATATTATTAATTACCAGTTGGAACTTTAGAGAAAAAAGTGAACTTTTTTGAAATAAGGTGAATTTTCTACAATCGAATCCTCAACCAAAACAGATTAATTATCAATCAAAATTATGATTTTGTCACCAAGAAAATTAACTTAATATAAAAAATCAGAATTTTCAAGAAAATACATGTATTTCCAAAAAATAGCTATATTATCTAAAAATGGGATGAAATTTTAACTAATATCACAAAAAAGATTCATCGGACTGGAAGGAAAAAAATGCACTTAAATTATAATTTGAGGGAAAAAATAATTTTTAATACAAAATACATGTTTCGAATAAATATTTCTTTCCTAAGTTTATTTGTTTCAAGGTTATATACATATCATTTCTCAAAGATTTTTGAGAAAATTGAAAAATATATTGAAAGATTTCAGATACGTCAAAAAAGTATCATTTTTGTTATTCTATAGGATTTTACAACATTGTACGAAAAATTCGAGTCAGTTGAAAAGATGTTTATGACTTTTAGAAGTTTGGCAGAAATTAAAAAATATGTGATGAAATTTCGAAAATCTTTTAAATTTAAAAATATATATGTATATTCAATCTTTTCAAAACTTCTTGAATTTCTAAATATGTTTATAAAGACTAGAATTATTCCTAAATCTTCATGATTTAAAAACAAGTATAAATCTTTTAAAATTTTTGATATCTTTTTGAATTTTCTTCAACAATTAATTTTTTAAATAAAGTTTTAAAAACAGGTTTCAAAACTATTACACCTTATAAATATCTTAAATATATGCAAATTTTTCCAATAATTTTTGATGAAATTCTGCAAAATTAAAAAAATTTCTTTAAAATCTTTTACATTCACTTTGACAACTTTGGAAACCTTTTGAAATGTTTTAAAATTTTTCTAAATGATCTCTTGAAATTAATTTAAGAAATAAAAACTTAGTTTAAAACAGCTAATTTACATTAATCATTACCTAAATCTAAGTACAAAGTGGAAAAAAGTAAAAAATTTCAGAAAAAACCGCAACTATCTAGCATTACTATAGCATTACTATCCAGTATTTTGACCTTACAATAATGTGCAAACCAACCCTGTCAATTAAACTCCAACGAACGTAACCAACAACACTTATCCCAACGAATGCAATGAATACGACCAACCCAAATGCACGCAACCAACACAACAAAATCAAATGAACACAGTCAACACAACGCACCTAAACAAGTCAAACAAATCAACCCGGACTAACCAACCTAAACCGATCGTTTGTCCTTTTTATCTTTGGTGTGGAAGCGCATTCCTAGAGAAGTCAACACTGCCATTTTTGGCAAAAGTATCGCCATCTGGAGCGAATAGAAAAAATAATTATAATGTGAATCGACAATAAAAAATATGGCTTCCTATTTAAAATTTTAAAGTTACCCGCCCTCAGGGGTGGGGAAAATTTTTAGAAAGTCGCTTTTGCCCCTCGAAAATGAAAATTTTTTATTATGTATTTTGAGATTGGAAAATAATCAATTTTTTCAAGAATAATTTTATGCAAAAGAACATGAAAAAGATTCAATCAT
>JAAAKG020179886.1:0-26116 GCA_010014905.2 Druon quercuslanigerum
ACACTGTCGGGAATTTTATTTTTCGGGATGTTTCAGTCGTCCCATTATATATAATACTTCACACTATATATAATTTTTCCGCCTGGGTGCAGTGGCTCGTTTCATAGATGTTTACACTTTCTTCCTAAAACGATACATTCATCTGTTTTTCTATTGTTTTGTGTGAGAGGAGAAGTTGGTTGCTGGTTTTCTTAAAGGCTGTGTTCTTCTTCACTGCATATGGTAAGTTCGATAATTTCTTTGAGTTTTTTCAATTGTTAGTGTTTTTCACAATTAGTTTGTTTTTTGTTTCAATTAGTTCGCGTTTCTAGTGTAGTTTCTCTTACAGTTTATTGTTTTCGGTGCACCTTATCTGTGTGTATAGTGCATAAGTCTGTCCTTCTGTCGGAGCTTCTTTTTGTTACAACTTAAAACAAGCCCAGTATTGGGTTTGAAATAAGACTTTTTTCTGTGGAAGTATTTTCTTCATTTTAACTGACGTTTCTTCGTTTCTTTTTTCGTTCCTGATTTTTTCATTACGTCTATTCTTTTAAATTGAGGTTTAGACTTTTCCGAGATCATGAGTGATCGCGATTCTAGTAGTTACGCGAAAAAGATGTGTAGGGGTAGGTCGAAAAGTTTTCAAGAGTCATGGTTCGATGAATTTCCATTTTGGAGAGAATGGGTAATTAGATTAGAGGATGATACGAAATTTTATTGTAAAATTTGCGATAAAACGTTAGAATGTGGTAAATCACAAATTTTAAGTCATGAAAGCACTGCATTTCATAAAAAAAAGTTGATCTTTCTAATAAATTAACAAGTTACGGGATTTTATGTAATAACAATTCCTCTGATTTAAATACTCATTCTTCGAGTCAAGCTTTTCCTGCAGGAGCAGATGAAAATACGAACGTAGATGTAGAGGATGATCCTAGGTTTGATTCTTTTAAAAAACAGGTTCAAGAGGCTGAAATAAAAATAACAACTTTATTTTTAGAACACAATCTTTCATTTTCGATTGCTTCTGAGTTGATAGGTCTTTTTCAAGATATAAAACCTTGTGTTTTAAATGAGGTTAAAATGAGCTTCACAAAAATGAAATCTATCGCAAATAACGTCATTTGTGTTGCTGAAACTGATCGCATGGTCAATATTTTGCGCAAGCAATCATTTTCAGTTTACCCAGATGAAACAAGCGATAGATCTCAGGAAAAATGGTTGTCCTTAGTTGTTCGTTATGTTCATCCGTTCAATAATCAAATTAGGGTAGAATTGGTGCAATTAATTAATATAGATTCATCTGACTGTTCGGCCGGTAAAGTCTTCTCTGCCTTCGAAATTTTGAAGAAAAGTTGTCAGTACCACAACCGTTAAGAATGAAGTTATCAGCAAAAAATAAAAATTGGATATTGAGGTCAAAAAAGAGCAAGTTAAATTAAAAGTACCTGATAATAAGTTGAAAAAACAGTAAAACTCTAAAAAGGAATACAGCACCAAAAAGTCGATGAGCCACAAAACAAAAAACGATCGCACCAATCGTAATTTGTTTGTCGAGTATGCTCCAAAACAATAAACGATGTTGCGTATGCTCCAAAACAAAAAACGATGTCGCGTATGCTGCAAAACAAAAAACAGTCGCAAAAATCTTAATTTCTTTTTCGCGTATGCTCCAAAACAAGAAACGATGCTGCGTATGCTCCAAAAGAAAAAACGATGTCGCGTATGCTGCAAAGCAGATTATGATTCCACCAATCGTAATTTGTTTGTCGCGTATGCTACAAAACAAAAAACGGTCGGACCAATCTTAATTCGTTTGTCGCTTATGCTCTAAAATAAAAAACGATCGCACGAATCGTCATTTGTTTGTCGCGTATGCTCCAAAACAAGAAACGATGTTGCGTATGCTCCAAAACAAAAAACAATGTCGCGTATGCTGCAAAACAAAAAACAGTCGCACAAATCTTAATTTCTTTTTCGCGTATGCTCCAAAACAAGAAACGATGCTGCGTATGCTCCAAAACAAAAAACGATGTCGCGTATGCTGCAAAGCAGATTATGATTCCACCAATCGTAATTTGTTTTTCGCGTATGCTGCAAAACAAAACACGGTCGCAGCAATCTTAATTTCTTTGTCGCATATGCTCCAAAACAAAAACGATCGCACCAATCATCATTTGTTTATCGCTTATGCACCAAAACAGAAAACCATCACAGCAATCTTTATTTGTTCATCACCTATGAAGACAATCCCAGGTATAAAGTGTAACCGTAATATTTTTATTGAAATTGATAAAAATACAGATCAACTAAATTTAGACTTAAATAAAATAACATAAGAAAGAAAATAGTAATAGTTTACAACGGCGAAATGACCAGCTAAACTCAGTCTAAAAAAATGGCAGAGGGGAAGGTTCGTAGTTTAACGCTATTTTAAATGCAAAAAAATGCGATACTGAAATAAATAGTCATCAAATTTGTAAGCACAAGAAATTGTAAAAATCACATAAAATAAGGGAAAAACAGTTATAATAAAGAATCAGTTCAAAATATTGGCTAACAATCAAAATGTTTCTATCTATAAATGACTAAAGGCTAACCTTAGGCTATGCTCTTTTGTCCGGTATTCCGGAATTGTTTCTTTTTTTTAAAAACGTGAACAGAAAAAAAATAAATAGGGATGTTCACAATAATGCATAGGGAAATAAAGTGAATCAATTAACAACAGCAAAAATCGGAATGGTCAGAATAATAAATAGGAAAGTAAACTAAGTCAATTAACATAATCAGGAAATTCACATTGCATAATAAATTTAAATTTAGGTCAGGGTCAAAATAAGAATTGGGTAAAAACAAATCATCCCGAAATTAAATAATTGCCGGAAAAATTGTAGACAGGGCATAAAACGACAGGAACCACGGTAATCTCTACGCGAAACGAAATAGAAAAAATCACGACTACACAATGTTTAAAATAAAACTAGAAGATTCTTCCTCTAAGACTGCTGACAAAAGAGACAGGACCTCCTTATTTTCTTGACTTTATAAGTTCTCCTTAGCAACGAGTTTGTTTAACTCTTGTTTTAATTTCTACTGTTTTAAACTTATTGATTTTGTCTCCTAACTTCTGACTAGTCTAAAATTAAAATCGTTTTCGAACCTCATCATGGCTGTAACTAGGAAGAGTTCCAATGCTATCAAACGGAAATAAATTTCGGAACTGGCAACTCGCAGTTAATCCAGTTCATTCCAAAAGATGGTAAATTATTATGATTCTCCTCCAAACAAATCTATGCTCATAGCTGTCTATCAAAATTAATCGACAATGTAATTTGACACACAGAAATGTATAGATGACACTTTGGGCAACCAATAACAAAAGAGGAGTTACTGATTTTTTTAGGTATCAATTCCTGATTGCACGATCCATTCATAAGTTCAATGATGCCTGTTGTTCCTTTTGGGTTTATTTCAGGTAATTCCAATATTTCCGATAACAGCTCGGAACATAAGAAGCAAAACCGATAAAACAGAGATATGAATATTGGGTTCGCGCAGATGAGTCAAGTTACGAGTGTGAATTCCAAGTCTACACCGGTAAAACGGAGTTCTGAGAAATAGTTAGGAGCACGATCTGTCAAGGATATGACATGTGAAATTGTTGAGAAGAATCATCATATTTATTTTTACCATTTCTTTACTAGGGTTGATCTATTGTTCTCCTTCAAAAACGACAGCATATTTGCTTGTGGAACTGTATGTTCTAATCGTACCGGATTATCAAAATCTGTAAAGGCAGAAAGATGGATGGTAAGTACATTATAACTGTCCAATATTGCAAGGACATCACCATCGGATTTTGATAATACAATTTGTTCTTAGGTTGGAATAGGCTTATAGTTATGCGAAGGTATTCTTATTTCAACTGGTTTATTGGTAGGAAAAGTGTATTTTCGACGTTCAAACATTCGTTGCGGATTTACTCCGGTAATAAGCCTAATAAATCTATGTTCTTCAAAGCCACATACATTCGCGTCCAAAGAAGATGTTCGTGCTACAGCAGACCTGGTCCTCACACGGAGAGGAGGCTTCACAGGAGAAGTCCTGGACCTGACGCGAAGAGATCGTGAGGTAAACCCTCGAACTCCAAACTTAATTCTGCAACAAAAAAGAGATTAATACATTGCTTTAACGTCGGTATGTCATTAAACTGGAAAAGTTCTTGAATATCATTTCGCGTTTTTAACCTTTTTCCTCGGGAATCTTCCACGCTATAATGTCTTTTTTATGCTGAAAGTAGAAATAATGACAAAGCTAACGACGAGAACCGGGAATAGTGATGAGCTATTGCTTGTAGAATAGCTTATGGGCTATGACTGAGAAATCTGATATTTCATTCACACGTTCGTGATGCACACGCTGCCTCGGTGAGATCTCGAGAATGCCGGAAACCTGAGGACTCTTGGCAATCTCAAAGAAATCTTACCACTCTCTATGCGAATTCGAGTGAGAATTAAAACTGTTAATACTTTGCATTCTTTGCGACTAGAAAATTATCTAGTTCTAGTTAGACGCCAATCTGGTATTTTAGCCAAGTTTTAGTCGGACCTTGGTTAGGAAAAGGGAACAAAGAAATTTGGGGTTATTTTATTAAAATATTTTCCATTACCATAAGAAAATCATAACATTATTTCTATTAATATTAAAAAACGCAGTTCAAAATTTAATTTCCAGAGTTTTTATGTCCTATGATGACTGTTCCTGACCGCACACTACGCATGTGTGATTCCTGTCGATGCCGCGGACAAGCGCAGTCAGTGATACGCCATTTTGCAACAGCTGTTAGTAAAGATACGCGAGTTACTCGACCCTTCGCTTCTTTTTAATTTCCTTTACCAATAGTCTTATAGTTGAATTTCGTAGGTATTTCATAGGTGGAATTCGTGAGCGTTCAAGTAGTGCGTAACGCTCGTAGGGGAAGCTGTAGTGTAGAGCCTGTATTAAAGTTACTTTAATAACGCGTTAATTAATACTTTAACACCATCTAAACATGGGGTTTGAAGAAAAATTAAAATTTTTGTTCAAGTTCAATCTCTGACGTTTTTTGCAAATAGCCTTGGTCATAAATCGAGAAATCTTAGTAAAAAATATTTGTTTAAATTCATCCTTTTCATAATCTTATAAAGATAATAATTTAAACTTGAAGGAAAACTTATGTCAGACTTCGGCATTTTTACGAATCGTAACAACCAAAATCAAAACACCTCGAGAAATATTAAAAACAAACTGACTTATGTGCTGACAGCTGACGCAATTATTGATCATGCACTTATTTTCTGAGGATACTGCCCGCTTTTATCGATCCGCCACTGGCAGGCCAGCATGATTGAAAACCTTGCCTCGACCGTGTGCGCTGAAAAACTGCGTGGGCCAGAAATTCTATGAAGACCGAGATCGGTGGGACAGAAACCGAGAGTTTAGTGTATTACCATGTCAACACATTTGTTACTTTCAGTGTAATACTTTCACAAAAATCAGAACGTAAATAAGTTCCCAATTTAAAATGGTTCAATTTAAATGTCTCGTTAGTTTCTGTTGAAAGAAAGATCTTGCAGATAGGGATCATAAGTCTATAGTACTGTAGTAATTATCTGATTTTATGGATATTTAATTATGGATTATTCAAAAAGAATTTTGCAAGCTCTCAGAACTTTAGAAAAAATGAACAGCATTATTTTCAACCCAGTTATCGTGTTTAAAAGTTTTTTGCAAATTAAAGTTGAATAAAATTTGAGAGGTTATTATATTTTTTATACGAAATTTCACTAGTTGGTTTTCAGAACTAAAAAATAACAAAAAATCATAACTTTTTATACTTTTTACTAACTACTTTTGTCTGTTTATTGATACTTTCTCGAAAAATACATCTAATTAGTACATATACTCTCCATGCGCAATAGAAATATTTTATTTTAAGTTCAGTCACTTTTTTTCTGCCCTGAAAAAATATTGTGAGCACAGCAAATATTGCCACTAACCTACAGTTTTCATAGCCATAAAGAAGTTTTGAAAAAAATTTAGTTCCAATTTTTCAACATAGAAAATTGTTTTTTCTTCTGCTGTAGAGTTATATCCTTACAGCTCAGAGCTAATATTTCGTTACGGATTACCTTACAAAATGGAATTGGTAAATTTTAATTTAAAAAATTAATTTTAAATAAAAAAAAGTGTAAATGTAATAAAATAGTTCAATTTTCAACTAAATAATTGAATTTTTCACCGACATGACAAAATTTTCAGTCGCAATGATGAATGTTTGATAAACTATTAAAAAAAATGAATTTTAAAAACAGAAGATTAGTTCTGTGGAAAACAAAAAAATTAAAATCTGCAACAAAATATATCAATGTTTAAAAAAAGATGAATTGATAATTGAAAAACATAAATTTTCAACCAAAACTGAAATATTTTTTTGAGTAATTGGCAAAGAAAGTAGTCCAATTTGTAGCCAGGAGATAAATAACTCTCAAAATAAAAGGATAAATCTTGAATATAAATTTTATCACACAAAAGCACGAAATTTGAACAAACACAAAAAATAAATTTTCTACTAGTAGTTTGAATTTTGAACCAAAAACGAATAGTTAAATTTTCAGTAACATAAATTGAATTTCAACCAAAATGTAAGAATTTCTAATACAATTGTTGAATTTTGAATTAAATAAAAACAATTTTTAACAGTACAGTTCAACTTGCAAATAAGAAGATGAATTTTTAACCAAACCAAGACGAATTTGCAACAAAATTGTTGAATCTTCTACAAAACAGTTTTTTTGGAAAAACGATAATATGCTAAATCTTAAGATTTAACTTTCAAGAATTAAGTAATTAAATTTTTATCCTTGAAACCGACTCTAATGAAATGTAAATATCTCAAAAGAATCAAATGGACGCGTATAATCTGTATGATGACGACTACAGAATACATTATATAATCTGTAATTAAGTTCCAGAATATTCCCAGATACACTGTTAACCTAATAATTTACTAATACATTAGTAAGCTTTTCCTCTGCTTGAAAGAATGAGGGTGCCTTTTATTCTGGTCTTCACCTTGGAAATTATTCTTAATTCTATTGGTAAATACATATATCACATTATTTTAATCTTCCTTTCTGTTCTTTGTATTACCGAGGGATATTAATAAATCTCTTTGGTCTGAATCAAATTATTTTGTTAAAAACTGGCCTTTTTAACTTGCAAATTCAATTAGTTCTTTTTTTTTGCTTATTTACTGACAAACCCTTCTTGTAACCGAAAAAGGACTCAGAGGGGTCTTTAAGAGTACTTTGTAGATTTGGTAGACTTGGTAGATTAAATTATCATGAGTCTGAGGTCAGGGTGTTCAGCAAAATTCAGCAACATTTCAATTTTCGGACGCCATGTTTTAAACGCCATTTAAAAATTGTTTAAATCTGATTTAAGATTCGTGATGAGCGACCCCGGAAACCCCTTAGTGTCCATTTTGAGCAAAATTCAGTAATATTTCAATTTTTCGGCCTCCATATTGGATCCGCCATATTGGATTTAAACATTTAAATGCTATGTTTGTATTCAGGGATATCATAAACACTCATAAATGCACTCACAAATCGGTTGTAATGACGGGTTCACCCTTATTCGGATAAAAATACCCATTTTAAGAGTTTTCGGCCGCCATATTGGATCCGTTATTTTTAATTTTTTTAATGTATCACATGATATGGCTCTGGCGTGCAGGACGAAAAATTAAACAATAAAACACAAAGTTCTACGGTCCTACATATTTTTACGAATATTTTTTGCCCACATTTTTTCCTAAAAATTGTGTATTACTTACTGGCGCCTGCCACTTGAGTCCAACAGCATAACCAAAAATCATACATCCTTAGGGAAAGGTAACAAGATGGGAGAAGATAACATTTTTTGGTTATTTTTTCAACGAAGAAGGATAATAACAAAAAAAATTTTATTGCGCTAAATAAAAATTGTATGCATTATTTTGAGGTTAGGATCGTCTTTCATCTCTCTATCATTCCGATGATGTAGGTCTGTCCCGTACCGAGGCTGTCACTAAGCACTCTAGAATAACTATAGGAGAGAAATGAACCACACATAACCTCAAAATAAACACACATCAAATTTAGTAAAATCAATTTTTTTTAATTAACCTACAAAAATGTGAGAAGGGCCATCCATTAGTGTATTCGCTATCATTTCCCAAATTTTGAAGAGAGAATATTCATTATTCTAGAAAAAAGCAGGGGAAACATAAAACTGGTACAATCGATAATATTCTGAGTAACACATGCCCTTAAATAACGAGGCTAGCGCTGCTACAGAAGCAGTACGCATGAGCCAAACACCAGTGACGGATAGTTGTTTATCCTTCGTTTTACCGGATAAATGTTAAGTGTAACAATAGAGCCAAGAATTTTTGTAAAATTTCTTTAAGCGTTTTCAACATTGCCGAGAAGGTATTGAAGATGTTTTGATCTGATGGTCCATTAAGTATTCGCGCGATTGCTGAATCTATGGGAATTGATAAAGAATGCGTACGGCAAATTTTACACAACAATTTTAACCTGCCAGAGTGTGTGTAAAAATAGTGCCTAAAATTCTCGCGTTTGAACAACAAGCACGCAAAAATGTTTGTGGTGACGCACCGTGGTTATTTACTTATTAACTTGAAACGAAGCGCCAATCCATGCATTGGAAGAGCACAACTTCACCAAGAGCCAAAAAATATCGAATAAGCAATTCAAAATTCAAAGCACCCGACGATTGTTTTGTTTATATTCATGGAATTGTGTACATTCCGCATTGTCTGTCAAGAGGTTTCTAGCGAAGTACAGCATCGCAGTGATAGATCATCTGGCTTATTTCGCGGAATCTTCCATCGTGTGACTCCTATCTGTTTCCTAAGGTGAAATCTGCATTAAAACCAAGAAGATTTGAGTCGGTTGAAGCTGTGAAAGAGAAAGTGGCACGTATTTGAAGCTGTGAAAGACAAAGCGGGACGTATCCTGAAGGAGGTCTTGTTATTTAATAGACACATCTCGTTTGTTACGTCCTAACTTTCCATGCTGTTGAGAATATCCCTTGAAGGCAAGGGTGATTGGACGAGATTTTTCCGTGATCCTGGGCTGCCTTTTAATGGCTCAAAAGCCAAAACCACGAGACTCAAGTCATTAGAATTTAAATTATTTGTGATAATTTATTTAGGCATCGAAAAATTATCGGTAAAACGTTGGTTTTTTCTATTTTCACTCCTGATTCAAAATTAGTACTTGAAATGGTAAATCGATACGTTTCGTTTGTCGATTAGACTATAATTCCTTCTGGTTAAATTAAGTTTGAAGTTATCCTTTTCGTACCTTACGATAAATGGCCAGGTAGTTCAGAGATGAATCAAGCAGTGGAATTTTCAACCAAAAAATATGAACATTCGACCGTAAAGAATGATTTCCTAACAAGAAAGACCATGGCTACTAAATTGACTACTGAATGGAATTGTTACATTTTAAGTTGAAAAATTTATTTTTAATAAAAAAAGTACGAATTTTAACAAAATAGATAAATTTTCGAACAATGTGCTGAATTTTGGACGACAATGATGATTTTTTGCCAAAGTGTTTCCAAAAAAGATGAATCCCGAACAAGTCCGAATCAATCTGAAATCAGTCCAGAAAGAATATTTATTATCCACTAAAAATAAAGTTCTAATGGAAAGTCGTCCGGTTTAATCCAGAATTTTTTAGGCAAAAAAGACGGAACCTAAAATAAGTCCGATAAAAAGAAAATTAAATATGACTCGGGGCACAAAACATTTTTGGTCCGGTACTGGTAGTAATCGCGGCGCGATTTATTTTTATTTTTTCAAGTAGACATTAAAGGGATATAAAAGTTTTGGAATGAAGACCTCTTTTAGCCCTGCAAGTGGGAAAAATGGACTTACGTGCCATTTCAGAGGATTAAAGGAAGGACGAAATCCAATATCAATTAAGCTCTCTACAGGTCCTCCTGAAATCTAGAAAGGCCTATGTTTAGAAGTCTAAATTGGGACAAAAACGAGATACAAACCGGAATCCGTCAGCTCGCGTAAAAAGGGGCATAACCCTATAAAGTCCAGATTGATCGAATCCGTCTAACCGTACAACTTTCGGATTCTACCAGAAAAAAATTCAGATTCATTATTATTTGTTCGTGCTAATTTATCTGGAAATTTTCAAATATAATAATATAGAATCCAGATGACAAAAAAACCGGACGACATCCTGGACTTATTTCGGAATCCAGGTTTTTCCTCATTTTTCAACTCCACTAACAAATTAGAGCAATTTTGTTAAGATAATGGGTCCTGACAAGCCATTTTTTAAAATAATTCAAAAGGCTTATAAAACACAGTAGTGCCATGAGAATTCTTGTGTCAATATGTTTAAATACCTAACGTTTGTACTATCTTTTAGTAGAATTTTTATAGAGTTAAAGGTTTTTTATTTGTTTTCATTCTAAGTACGGTTATTATTATAAGTACAGGATTTATTATGTGAGATGTTTTAATTAATGTAATGTAATTAATTTCTAACATTAATTTAAACGAATTAAGTAATTACATTTTTATCCTTGAAGCTAATTTTAAAGAAATGTAAATATCTTGAAAGAATAAAATGAATGATTATAATCTGTGAGATAACGACGACACAATATATTATATAATTTATAATCAAGTTCTAGAATATTCTCTTGAGACACAGCTAACCAAAAAATTTACTAATACATTAGTAAGTTTTTTCTCTGCTTGAAAGAATGAGGATTCTTTATACTCTGCTTTTAACCTTGGCAGTCGTTCTTAATTCTATGGGTAAACATATATATATATTACATAATTTTAAGCTTTCTTTATGTTCTCTCTATTCGTGATTTATATTAATTCATTATCTTTTTGGTTTAAATTAAAGTATTTTGTTAAAAACTGGTCTTTTTAACACAATACAATACTTTTTAATAAGAGAGTTCGTATATAACGTTTAAATCTTTCATACGTCTGAATGCGAAGTGAGAGATTGCGCGCTCAATGCGTGATAATGCGAGAGTTCTAATATGTTTTAATGATACAGAATGTGATTGAATGCGAAATAGAATTTTTCCTAATTCTACTGAATGAAATTAAATGCGAAGCGGAAAATATGCGATTGCTAAGTATTGAATCGCATTCACGAGATGTTCTCTGGAAATCTGCTTTTCGACAACCTCGCATTCAAAGTGCAATACTTTTGAATACGCTTCAATCTGGCGTTTTTTGTAGGGGCCAGGAGTTAATTCTGGTAAAGGGCACTAATATCCTCTTCAAAGTCTTTCTTTTAGATAATTATTTAATTTGAAAAAAATCCAGAAATCAGAAAGGAGGATTCGGACCGTATGGTGCCTGCTGAGGTTATGTAAGGACTTGTTTCACTCAAAAGTGCTGAATACCTCCTGGTCAGAGAAAACAAAAAGTATGGCCTTGATGTCGCTCCTACTACGGTGAATTTTCCACTGTGAAGCTGATCTCTAGCAATTTACTATCTCAAGGTTTACGAGTTCTTTTTGCTTGAGTCAAAATTGCTCGTTGCGAATTTCAGGCGTTAATCCTTTTGGGATTTCGACAGCAGTCGTAAAATTAATTTCGCTGCTTCGAGGCCCGTATCCAAATCTGGACGGCAAATTTCCAAAATAATAGTTTCTGGAATTCTGAAGTCTTCTTCTATCTGTCTTAAGACTAAAGGTCGATTTTTGTTAATTAACACTCGAAATTGTTTAACATTTTGGGGTGTTTTGGGCGTTGCGGGTCTGACAGAGCGAAGTTAACTTTATAATGCAGTAATAGCAGTAATAAATACCTAATAAAACAAGCAAATCTCTATTATTCATTGCAGATGTAACTTCAGAATTTGAGTGCTTACCTAATGGTGCACCTATTCCTGGTGTACCTCGTCTAGGATCTTTTTCTTCTTCTGAAAGAAATCATTCACTTCAGCAGCCTTCTGCTTCTGGCGAGCCTCCTCTTCGTATCAGGTCCAGGTCGCCGCCTGCTGGATCCAGTGTTCCTCCTGCCAGGTACGTCGCTCTTCCTACGAAGATTCCTTCTCCTGACGGGCATGGATGTGGAATAGAAAACCTTGATTCTATTCGACTTATTTCCCTTTGGAATCCACAAAGGATATTCGAACTTCGAAGATACACCATTCCTGACAATAAAAGCATTAGGCTCAAAACAGAAAAGGGAAGGTTTGTCCGTATGCCAATTCAAGAACAAATTGTATTATCAACAGCTGGTGGTGACGTCTTTGCAATTTTGGAGAGTTACGAGGTTCTTCGTGGTATCTATATAGCTGTCAGAAATATTAGAAGACGAATGAAAGTGAACATGAATAGCGGAAAAATTACTGTCATAAACCCAGAAGAAATGAGTGACACTCCAGTAGGTACCCGCCGCCCAATCACCAAAAACTTTATAATACAACATGTGAACTCTCGTGAAAACCACAATCTTTAACACTAATCAATTACCCAAAACATGGAACTAAAATATATTGTTTGTGATCCGAATTTGGATCGAAATCTGTAATATGATTAGTAATTAAATTAAACTTTAGTCTTTCCTGAATGAAAAACATTACTGTCTCAAATAATTTAGACAGCTAGCAAGAGCAGCACAAATACTCAGTCATGGCTATGAAATCCGATAACTGTTTCTCAAATCTAAAATAAAGCTCAGTGCTGCGAAACGAAATATTGGGATTGAAAATTTTCCAGAAACCGTGTTTCTTCACGTTTTTTAACTTTTTCAATTTAAACTTATTAAATTTTAAACAAGTTCGTTGGGGCAGCTCTTTCAAAAAAGTTTCACTGATTTTTTATGCGATGTTTCAATTTTCAACCTGACACACCACTAAGGCTACACCATGCTCCATGATTCGTTTCGATCTATTTCGTAATTTACTTTCTTATATCATTTTAATTTTGCCACTTTAGAGTAATAACTCAATTTTTTCTTTTTTAAAAGATTTCAGAACGAAAATGGGATGGACAGTATTGGTTAAGTTGTATAAGGGTGAAGAAAGATTAGAATCTGTTCTAAATAAAATTTTTAAAACGATTTTATTATGAGATCTTTTCTCGCGATCTTAAAATCCCAGTCATAACATTTGTTAACGAAGTTACTTTTTCATTTATTGAATAATACTTGAATAGCAAATATTGATCTAAAGATTCCAAAATAATCGTAGCATCAAAGTCTTGATCCCAAATTTCTTGTACAATAATTTATCTTGCATTACGCGCGAAAATAACGACTTCTAATTCCCAAACTAACCTTGAAATATGAATTTTTAATGAAGAATCTAATTTTCAACCAAGAAATTGAATTGAAAAATTAAAAAGGATTACTTTTATTACAAAAATGTTACATTTTTAAATCAAAAAGGGGGATTTCATTCAGAATACACGAATTCTCTACTAAGAAATATGAATATGCATCCAAAAATGAGATACGGTGGCATTTCCAGTTAAAAAAGTTAATTTCAGATTTAAACAACGAATTTTTATCATTATAGGTAGGTGTTTCAAGCAATATTTGAATTGTCAAATTAGAAACATTAGGTTTTAATCACAAAGTTGTATTTTTAACTAAAAAATGTAAGCTATGAAAAGCGAAATTTGAATAAATAAATTTGCATTTTACAAAACCAATTTTCGAGAAAATAGTTATTTTTCCATCAATGAAGTAAGAAATGTGAATCTGCAACTCTATAACTAGAAATAAACTTTTTGAAAGTAAAAAAAACGTAGTTTTATCAAAGAGAAAAGTTTATTAAATTCGACTAATTATCTTATGAAAAAGCAATTTTGTAACCTGCGTTATTGATTGATAGGCATAGGCTTAAAAGCGGAGTCTTATTTAAAAAGGTTTATTTATAGTTTATGTGTTATGGTGTAATACTAATCTATTTAAATATTTGTAAATTAATCTTACATATAAAAAGCTAGTGTAATATTATTCCTTTAGCCTCTTTTCAGATTAAAATAGAAAATCCAAAATGTTGCATGGATCGAATGTATTTTTTTTTTTATCTTAAACGTTTTCGAAAATTTTCTGCTTGTCTAAACTGTTACTGAATAATGTCTAAAGATTAGTTTCTATATCCATGAATTTTTATTTTAACATATCATTACATCAATTGTAAATCCTTTTTATTCCCAAGAAACCAACCGGCAAAAAGTTTTGTTTTTTATAAAACAAATCTTTTGTTTCATATATTTTAAAACAAATATTTAATAATTTAAAAGCACTATTACCTCAATGAAACAACTTTGATATAGGCATCCTTGTAAACTGAAAAAGTTCCATTCCAGGGTCCGTTAGGAACCATTCACGTTCCCGTAATCTATCCTCGCTGCGCTCATACGACGTGAATTCTCGTGTGCGGTGCTCTGGGTATTCCTCTGAGTACCGATAACCTTCTGTTTCTGCGGTCCGGCCCCAGTTTTCGATTTCGCGGTGCTGTGTCTTTATATTGAGTGGGGATTTCCAATTTGGGTTGTACCAGTCGTTTTTCGGGCGTGCGTCCCTAATCACCGCGTTAGTAAAAATCGGCTGCTATGTGGTCACCAGAGGGCGCACGTTAGGATACTCACTATCGGCTCCCATCCACTGGTGTTGTTGCCCTAGTTTGCGATCCTTTAAAGTCTGGTCTTCCCCCATCCCTGGCCATTATCGGTGCCCATGGGCGGTCGTTTCCAACATGATAAAAGGTTGCTGGAACCCAATTTGGTGCCTTGGTCCTCTGGGCACCGTCTGGTTAACCCACCTATGATGCGCGAAATACCGCTCCATTTGCTGACGCAGAACCTCGTCCATTCCGCTCGCATTTAAATGAAGCCGCCGTCAAGTCATTTGTCCATCCGGGTAATTGTGCTATTATGGCGCAAAGTTTGGCCCTAGATTGCCAGTCTTGTCCGTGAGTCGTAAGAATCCACTCCACGAGTCTTGAGACGGTTATAAAAAAAAACCATAACATCGCCTGTAAACTTACAAAGTGGCTCAAGACCTTCTGCTAGTTCCCAAAATTTTTCCATAGAAAAAAATTAGAACAAATAGAACCTGTAAATAAACAATAAAAAAATAAAGAGCGACCTCTGCGTCGGGCCCGCTATGGGACGACCCCGTTTGATGGGGCGAAGAGATCCATTCGACCGCCTCTGCTAATTCGTGCCTCTGCACCTGTGCCCGTCGCGCCGATTGGTTCTGTCTTACGGGCTACTGCTGTTCTTACTGTCCGCTCAACCACTAGCTCCAGAATGGCTGCCTCCAGCCTTGGCCAGGGTGGGATTTTTTAGCACGTGCGCGCAGGATTGGTTATGCCTGTCGTGGCGGAACCCTCAGTACCGCTTTTCCCCGGTGGTGGTGGTAACGCTGTGTGTTGTCGCTGGTGCTTGACCCTGCGTCTCCGGAACGTGACCGCTGGTGTAAATAGTGGGCGGCTGGTGCGGTATCTCGTAGCTTGCGCGGCATCATGGCCCATTGTCGGTTTTCGTTCGCCCTCTTTGCCCTGTTCTCTATGGTGGCTGGCAGACGACCGCCTGTCAGCGTCGTCTGCCTGTTGTTTACCAGCTGTCACATTTCGGAATCTTATGTTCCTGTGGCGATGGTGCCCGTCCCTGTCAATCAAATCACTAGGAGGTTGTCCGACGATTTCTTGTCCTCCTGGTTGCCTTGCTTACTGGCTCGAAGCCTAACATTAGTTTGAGTAGGCTAAAACCTTCGTGGGTTACTCCGAGAGTCAGGTTTAGAATTTCTAGCGTTTCTTTAATCATAATAATTTTTAATTCTCTGGCTTATTATCTCAGTTGGTTTCTGGGCTTGGGGGATGCATTTAATGTTTGCGAACACGTGACGTTACTCTATGATTTGGACTTTGACGAGATCCCGGATAGTTTGCCATATTTTTTGAATTTTTATTTCTCGAACAAAAAACTTCATTACAATATGTAACAAATCAGTCTCGAGGAAGGTTACATTCTTTACATCATATTATAGGTGCTCTTTCTATATAGTTATCCAAAAGCAAGCGGACATTTTTCGTCACAATCGCCACCATGGATTGTCAATATAGTGCGATAAACATATTGAATTATTTAATCGGAGATTAAATAAAGAACTTAAACTTTCAAGAACAAAATAATTTTTACTAAAAAAGATCCATTGTCAATCAAAACTGAAATAATGAAGTTTCAAGTTAATGAAATCAATGTTGAAACAAAAAAGACGAATTTTGAACTCAAAAAGACCATTCTTCAACAAAAAATTTAACAATTAAATTTTCAGTTAAAAATGAGTGTTCAACCAAAAAAAGGACTTTCTAACTAAAATTGTAAAATATTCAACTAGAATAGTATTTGCAGTTTAAGAAAAAAATTACTTACAACCGAAAAAGAAACAAGTTTTTGATAAAAAAGTTGAGTTTTCGGTCAAGGATTCCTTTGCATCCAAAGAAAAAACAAGTTTTTGATCAAATAGCTCATTTTTTAACAAAAAAAATGGATTTTTTTTTTAAATAGTAAATCTTCAATTTTTAAAAAGTAATTTACAACAAACCAGAATATTTTTCAACAAAGTAAATTTATTTCTAACCTAAAATATGAATTTTCAACTAAAATAATGAATATTTAACGTGAAAACCTGATTTTTAAAATAAAGAGACTAACATTTTCTAAATTAATTTTTAATTTAAAAACAGAAATTGACATTCAAATTGCTAAATTTGTATCTAGAAAAGATCAATTTTCCACCAGAAATAGTTACATTTTTATTAAAAATATTAATTTTCAACAAACTAGTTACATTTTTATAAAGGGACAAATTTTCGATTAAAAAGATGAATCTTCCAGCAACAAACCTATTTTTTTTTAAACTGCGGAAGAAGGCACTGTAGAAAAAATAAAAATTACTTTTCTAAATTGACCAATATGACTAAAATAATAAAAAATTTAATTTTTCTACAATCAGAAGTAAATTCCCAATTTCATTTACTGATTCTACCGTATTCGCAGACGCATAATAGGGAAAAACCCTTGGTTCGACTGGCATGTTGCAATGCTAAAAGAAAAGCTGAAAACAGCCTGAAAAATCTCTAAGAAAATTTAGTAATAGAAGGCCTTTCAAGAGGTTCTTGCATCTGCCAGAGGGACGTCGGAGTTTTGGACAGAAGATAACTTCTTCACGCCTAGACTTGCACAGAGTCATTCACACATTCACTTATAACAAGCTTTTCCGAATACGTTGTATCCTTCGAAGGTGAACCTTGTTTTTGGGGTATAAATACACATTCCCTTGTGGACAGTGCTGCCAGGTGGCAAAAAAATAAATCTTCAGCTTTCCCTGATGTTTCCTCAGAAAATCTTCATACCAATTCAAAAAAATTCTTCAGATTACTTCAGAATTTATTCAGATATCAAAAGTTAATTTTTTAAACTAAATTCTCTTTGCCATTGGAGTCATTATTACTTCAAGATTGTTTTAAGAGTATTTGGTATATTACCTTCATAATATTTTTAAGATTATGCCTACTTTAAAAGTATCAGGTACTTTAAGCGAAAATTTAAAGAAATATTGATACCGACAATAGCGTATGCTATTAAACAAATGCTGATCATGATAAATGTTATTTTTTAGCTTTTGAACCATTTTCTTTGGTATGTCATACTCATAGCTTGGGGCGTTCTTAAAAAGTCTTTTCGTGTACAATATTCTGTTTATAGAATCTGTTTCTAAAGAATTTCGGAGCTTTGTTTTATTGTGATTAATTTGAGAACAAAATCTCTCAACAGGTGCGCTGCTGTGAGGAAGTGTAGCGATTAACTTTGCCAGCTCAAATACTATTCTGTATTTTAAAAAACCGTCACCATTTAAAATCTTTACAATTCCATTCCAAAATACAAAGTAATCGTTCGAGTCTTTCCTATCAGCGTAAGAGTCGTTTCTTAATAAACGCTATTCTCGATCTAGAACTTCAACGTTTAACAATTCTGAAGAAAACAAAGAAGCGATGGAAGCAACTGACGGTGGACGGTTAGCCTTGAAATATGCTGGATTAACTATATTCATTTGCGCAAGCATTTTCTGATAAGGAGAGTTAAACGGAAATCGCAAATAGATTTCATGCGCTGCTTCAACATAAAAGTCTAGACACTTGAGTCTAAACTGCTCCAATTCATTTGTCTCAAGGTTTTCCATTTGACTAAGCGAAATTGCTACACCCGGACCCAAATAAAGGTCTTCTAATTTGACGAAATTGTGCGGATTTCTGTACTGAATATGGTCGAGGCCCTGAGTATTCATAATGTCTTGTTTTATATAACAATCTAAAATTGTTCGATATACTTCCTTGTTTAAATCCGTAAACATCGGAAGAACGTGACAAACAGAATCTATATAAAGCTTATTCATCGGATTTAAGAGAAAAAGATGAATTCTTGTGGCAGTACTTTGGTCTTGATTTTTCTGATTTAAATGTTCTCCATCGAAGTGAAGTTTAAGCGCGGGGTACTGTTCCCTTACGCGTAGAACCGCTAGTAACAAAGACAACCATCTCGTTTGACACGGATGAAGCAACTTATGAGGTTTCAGATTCAAAAAAGTTTTAAATTCTTTATATTCGCAAAGTAGTTTGAAACTATGATGCATGTACGAGTATACGAGTTTAATAAATAATTCAGCATCGTCCGGAAGCTTCTTGCGAGCGTTAGAAGCGACTAAAGCGAAAGAATGACAGATGCATTTTAGAATGAACAATGACGGAATATCTAGTTTTAGTTTTACCGATACTGAATGATTCTTACCCATCATTACGGAGGCACCATCTGCAGCAAAACCCGTACAATTTGTTTTGTACGGAATTTGACATTCTTCGAAGTAGTTTACTATAAAATTATACATGTGATCTGTATCAGCCTTTGAAATCTCTTTGCTGCAAAGAAATTCCTCTTGAAAACTATCTCCATTTAACATTCTTGTAATAATAACTAAACTTTTCACAGAGCTTTTATCAGTCAATTCGTCAATCATCATGGAAAAGTTATTTTCTCTCAACCTATCTACCAAGAATTCAAAACTGTACCGACCAGAAACATTCACGATAACTGCCCTGCATTTTGTTCTACCACATCTCATTTTGTTCACCACTTCTGAATCCAAGTGCATGCTTTGGAATAATTTATTCAGATCACCGGACATGTTAAAAGCTAAATTATGCTCCACGATAAAATTCGCAATTCTAGTAGTGACTATGGAAGCTTCTAATGCGTCCCCTGAGGGTTTACATTTTTCTTGCACCTCTTCCCTATTCCTTAACACACCTCCCACACACTTACTTGGTGGTGGGAGGGGGACCTACAGTTTAAGGTGGGTTCCGAACCTTGTTCTCTAGAGGTACCGGTCCCACGACTTTCCGGAGATGAACAACTCCCTTGCTAGGCTAGTGTTCACCGCATGGGCCACCGAGGCTCTTCCAGAGTGCGAGGCGGGAATCAAACCCGCAAGACTACAGAGTAGGTCCAAAGCCTGCGATTTAGCCCCCACGAACATCGTCCCACTCGATAAAATTCGCAATTTTGATCTCGTTTCTCTCACATTTTTCTTCTAAATTAACCTTTACACTATAATTGGCGTCTAATAAATAAATTTGCTTGTGTCCATATACCTCAGCATTTTTGGCATGTTTTTTTTATTTTAAATGACGCTCGACTTCCGTTTTACCTGCTTTATAGTCATTTTTACAAAAATCGCAATAGAAAAATTCAACGCCTCGTTTACTTCTCTGGATCCATTTCTGAAAACTGGGCATTTTCTCCCAAATGGATTGGTATTTGTGACCGTCGTTTTTTTTCTTCCTTTTTTCTGATTTCTTTTGAGATCCACCTTGTAGATGTTTACCTTTACTAAACCACAATCCCCACTGATCCCACTGGTTTATGAGGGGTCGCGAGTTTTGAACCTCTTTATTGCACATTTTTTCCAAAATGATTCTCTCCAAGTGATCAACATGATCCGCCTATTTCTCTTCCTTTCTATAAAAACAATATCAACAAAATATTGTTTTCCAGTGAAAAGTTATATTATATCTGTGATTTTTCAATTAGAAATAACATACGTGATACTGCTTCTTTACCCGACTGAATTTTAAAGCCCAATTCTTCCAACTGCGAGTCATCATGTTCGGAACGGTTTTGTTCGACAGTGGGTTTAATCAGCACGAATGGAGAAACATTCGAAATGGTACTAAAATTAAAAAATATATTTATACAGGGTGTTTGGCAAGTTGTCTCGTTCAAAAAAAACCACAACTACTAGAGCAAAAAGTAATTAAAAAACTACAATTATAAAATGTTGTGGAATGCAAAGTTTTCAAACTATATAGCAATAAAGTTGACCCGAGGGAGAAATAACTCCTAAAAATGAGGTCCAGCGGAGGTGGATTACTTCAGCCTGTATCGGATCACCCTTGATTACCTTTGCATACATAATTACTTTGGATTACCTAAGATTACATCTCTGCCTAAACAATAGACTCACACGAATTTAGAAAAAAAAACTGAATGTTCAACAAAATAGATCAACTTTTGAACAAAATAGTCAAATTGTCAACCAAGAAGATAAATATTCTTTCAAAAAAGACAAATTTTTAACAAAATGTATGAATTTGGAACGAGGCAATAAAATTTTTTTACAAAAAGGGATCAGTTTTACATAAAAAAAAGAAAAGTTGAATTTCTAGTTAAAAAATTTAATTTCATAAAAAGGATGTTCGAAGAAAATAGTTAAATTTCAACCAAAAAGACGAATTTAAGCAAAAACCATTTAATTTTTAACAATGTAAATTAAGTTTTATCCGCATAGTGTATTTTTTAACGAAAAAATGATATATTCCACATGTACTTTCATTTTTTCACTAAAATACCAATTTTCAATTAAACATATGAATTTTCAAGTAAAATGGTGCACGTTCAACCAAGAAATGAAATTGCAACAAAGTAGTTGAACTTTCTAACCAATGGTTTCATTTTCATCAAAGAAAATAAGATTTATGACAAAGAAGGCCAAAAAAATAAAACAAAAAATGTCAGCAAAAAATAGAATAGATGAATTTTTAGTAAAAAAAATTTGAAATAAATAAAAATTTGAACAACAAAAATGATTTCTCCGGATGAACGTTGATTTTAAACTCAAGAATTGCTGAGGAACTAATTGAGGAGTCCAACCTGCACTTTGCAGGTTCTGCGTAACTCAAAAGCAGTTTCCTGGCGCTCAAAATTGATTCTTTTTTAAAGTCTCGTAGCTAAATGGCATTGAACTGGTTGGAGAAAGTGCTGGGCATGGGGGAAGAGAGACTGCCCAGAATTAGTCTACTACGTCTGCAGAACCTGGCAGATTCGGGTTCTGCTGTTCCGAAATTTAACTGGAATTTACAGGTAAAAAATCTTATGGCGTTGTGTGGACAAGATGACCTGTGGCCAGGATTTGACTTGCAGTCCCTACGGGCACGCAAAGAGACAATTTTGAATAAATTTGAGGCTCACCTCTGGGGGGTGGGCATGCGCTGGTTGGTGTAGTCCACAACCCTACAGGTGCTGCCCTATCTTTGTGTTTATCCAATGGGCCACGAGTACCTGACTATTGGTACTCCTCTCAAGTTTGTCAGAGTTCTCGCGCAGGTGTGTCCCATGGGTGTCGTAAGAGGGAGATTTTCTGTAGGTGAACTAATTTTTGGTTTCATTAAAGGGCAAATCTGTTCAATTTGTAATCTGGAAGTGGAAGAGACTCTTTTTTATTTACTGGTATAATTCCCGATGTACAGAGATGTTCGAACATCGTTTTTTGGGCACACAATCAGCCTTACGGCCTCTTGATGCCTTCTGGATAGCGCTCCTCAACTCTCCAGATAAAAAAGAACAATAAATAAATCTACTTGGAGTTCTAAAAATCAGAAACCTTATTGTGTCTTCCTAGCTTAATAAGTCTATAACTGTTTGAAAAGCTAATTAACTAGACGCTCATATTTCACTTTCTTTGCATAGGTCTTAGAACCTAAACAAATATCGCAGCAGATTATTCTATATGTATGTATATATCTATAATATTTAACTTTTATCTTACGCTGTTGTTAAATAAATAATACTGAATAATTCTCGGTCATTTTCCGGTTTGCCGCTCAAGTCGTCACCCTGATTACAAATAAATTATATATATAAATATATATTTTTAGACGGCGAAAATGTCTAGATTAATTAATAAAAAGGTGTATTATAAGGCTAAATATTAATTCCTAAATATTATTATTACTATTATTATTAGTTGAGGAATATTATTAATCAATTAATGATATTTGCAAAATTTACAATTTTAATTGCATATTATTGTAGGAAAATATTTGAGAATACTTTAGATGATTCAAAGGAATTTTTTATTTATTTTAATAACTTAATAGTGTACAGGGTGACCGCTGGACCAAGGAAATGACCGGGGATTTATTTTTTGACCGGGAATTTGACAAATTTCTAGAAAGAAATATTATTATTTATTTATGTTATTATTTATTATTTATTTTATTATGTTATTTATTTATCTCTTATGTATCGAAAAGGAGTTGGATTGCAAATATTTTAGGTCTTTTTAAAAAATCTCAAGAATTGCCAAGAATTCGAAAAAAATGGGTATTTTGAAAGATTCAAAGGAATTTTAATTAAATTTAAATAATTTAAAAGAATTTGAAAGATTTGAGGTTTTTTTTTTAAACCAAATAAAAAAGATTATTAAAAAAAACTGCAAAGATTTATCTTCCTTTGGGATTAGGCTTTTTTATCGGGACTTAATTTTTATAGAATTTAAATAAAAAATAGATAATTGTTCTTCGTTAGATAAACTAGGTTGTGGAAAAAAAATATTTCTTCAGTCTTTAAACTTTATTTGATATGGTATCATTGTTTTGAATTTATCACAACTCTTCAAACATTATTAAAGTCTCCGAGCTTCTCAAGGTAAAATAATACACATGCATACTTTTAATTAAAACTAAAATTACCTGAGTTTCTCAAGGTGAAATAACGATACACGTGGAAGAATTCAACTGTTGGTAAATAAATAATGTGATGCAGATTAAAATTACCCACGTCGCCAAGGACGAGAATTATGCTTACATACGAAACTGCCAAATATTCATTAAATACGCTGCTCTCGAAATTCTGCGTACATAAATTTTTCCTTCATTAAAAAAATGAAGACGTTTTGTGCTGTGGTATCAACCCTAAATTTTATTCTTAATTCTATTGGTATGTAAATAATAAATTATTATTATCATAAAATATTTTAATGTATTTTGCAACATCTATTTTATGTTAAAGAATGTAAAATGTTATGTAAAGTCTATGATAATAAGCAATTATTATTATTACTTTGTCCTCCATAAGTAAAGTAACTAGTAAGATTTTTCGGATTTATGATTAAATTAAGTTTTAAATACATACATATTTTTCGTTTTTTGATAGAGATATCATCAGGTATGCCACCCAAAGAAATCGACTTTCTGTCCAATTTTGGAAAGACAAGTGAACCTGAGGAACATCAAGGTACCCCAAGTATAAATAAAAATTGAAAACAGAAGTGTTAATTAGCGAACAGTTTAAAACTATTAATAACACAGACCTACACTTTTTTTTCTTTTCCCTATATGTCAGGATTTTGACATGACGAAGTAGTAGTATTCCATTATTTTTTTTCATTTAAATCTGAGCCCAGAAACAGCGAATTTCGAGTGAGATATCCAATCGCCTCGATTAATACTCTATCGATAATTTCTTAAACTCAGGATGTTTCCGATTTGTCTTGAGTAAAAATCTTGGCCAGAACTGTTACGGTAGTAAATGATGCAACACGACACCGTTGTTTTTTCATTAAAAAATGTTATTGTCCCAACAAACACTTTAGGACAATATATTATGACTTATAACTGCTTTTTTCGATTTCGGCTTCGCTTCGGCTAGTGGAGGGGGTAACTTATCACAACTAAAGGGTGGATATTCAAAGTTGTATAACCGCCAATTTTTCGAAATTCGTTTTATTTTTTTTCGAAACTCTACGCTGATGCTGCCTTTCGGTAACTGGCGGTCTATTGGCAATTCGAAGTCGTATAACAGCCAATGGCGCCTTACGTAAATTCCATGTTTTCGCAGACACTTTCAGATTTTTAAAGTAGTAGGGTCTACTAAATGTATCTCTATGTGTGTTAGAATTTTTCGTAGGGCCTCAAGAGCATTGAAATTCGGTATAGTACCCCACCCAAAAACATTTGACTCTGTGATAAACATCTGTTTGCTTGCATTTCTGTCAAGTTAAATATTACGTCTTGTCTTTCACCTACAAAAAACTATTTTAATGTTAATAATCGTTAAACGTCGCATCAGCGGCGAGGATGCTTGTCTCTCTTACTTTATTAGAAATGGTGGTTATACGAGTTTGAATATCCACCTTTCAACTCTCCTTTAAGGAACTCTAGGCACGACTAGTACACCTTACATAAAACAAAATTAAATCCTGACTTTCTTGTTGCAGAGTTAAGTTCACCGTCTGAACTTTTACATAATGTCGGACCTTCTTATTTTTCGGAAACAAATCATTCACCTGCGAGATATCGTAATCCTGCGGAGCCTCGTGACAGGTCCAGGTCCCCTTATGCAAGGCGTCGTATTTCTAGCGAGTCCATGTCTCCACCCATGAGGCTTCCTTCTTTTAGCGGAACTAGTTGTGGACTTGAATATCTAAGATTTATTCGGCTCATTTCCCGCAGGAAGTCGCACCAGATGTTCGAATTTCGAAGATATACTTTTCCTGCTGATAAACCAATCAAAATTAGAGTGGGAAATAATGTCTTTAAGCCTATGCCAACCAAAGAGCAAATTGTCTTAACGAGATCTGACGGTGATGTTCTTGCAATATTGCAGAGTTATAATTATCTTACTGGAATTTATACATATGAAGATCGCACTAATAGACGGGCAAAAATAAACATGGTAAGCGAAAACGTTGCGGCAATGACCAAAGAAGAAATCAATGAAGTTCCGGTAGGTGCCCGGAAAGCGATCATGTGGAATTTTACAATTCAGCATCTAAGCTGAACCCTCGTCTATGCGGGCCCTCGTCTAAACGATCATTTGCACCATTAATTTAAAAAAGTGTAAAAATGATTATAATATTGTTGTCAGGACGCGTCGTTTTTTTATTGGTAAATAAAAACATTGGAAATAAAACATTTAAATTTTTGGAAAAACATAGCAAGGCACAAAAAATTAATTATATAATGTTCTTGACAGGTCTCAGGTATCTAGATCAGATTTGTTTCACATTAAATCGTGAAAGCTATACAAAATTGATCAAATTTGTTTAAGGTTGGATCTTATACCCGACTATAGAAATAATTCAGGAAAGATTAATGAACTTCTTTCCGTGTATTTTAGGCACTGCCTGCTTTTTTTATTCCATTATAAAAATCACAGCTGATGCAAAACAAAATGATGTCTTAATTCCTGTTATCTATTTTTGTGCCAAAATCTAGAAGCAAAGAAAGAGGAAGTGGCGTAAGTTTAGATTTAATTATTTTTAATAAGGTAAATGGGTCTCATCCGAGGCAATAATATGACAAAAAAATATTTCTTTTTGATTTTGCTTGGTTGAAAATTACACCGCTTGGATTAAAATTGAACACCCAGATAGCAAAGTGTGCGCACGGTATAACGCACGTGCGTCACACCGTGCGCTCCGACACGCTCTCCGAGAAAAGGGCCCTTAGCGGCCTTTTGTCGATTTTGTAGGAGAAGGAGAAGAAGTAGCGAGGAGCCGATAGACTCTTCCGATATCTGTCTCTCTTTTCACCACACATATCAAGTAAGGGTTAGCTTCTGTGTCAAATGTCAATATTCATGCTGTAGACGTGTGAGTGGCGAGAGAGAAAACTCGATCGTTGGTCCGAACGCCCAAATAAAAAGTCTTTTTTTATATTACATATTA
>JAAAKG020179897.1:0-22469 GCA_010014905.2 Druon quercuslanigerum
AATAACACACTCCTGTTGCAAAGGGAAAAACTTTCACTTATCGGTGTGACTCTGCGACTTTTTTCTAACAGTGTAGGAATCTACGTGTCCTTCCATATTGTTGGAAGATGCCACGTCAGAACCTCCCAAACACAAAAAATTTGAGAAATCTTTTTTTTAGCTTATGTTGATCATGGAATTCTAAATGATATTCCTGTAAAACGATTTTATTTACTTCTGATTAGAAGTGATGAGCCATATGTTGCCTTTCCCGATGATGTGGCATTTCGAAGGTGGTTCTGTTAAGTTTTTTTGACGGACACATGTTTAAAATTTTAAGTAGTGCAAGTAAAAGGATTTTTAAACAGGTTTGATATTATTTAACTTACCAGTATTTTCATCAAATGCAAAAGCCATTTTTTTAAGAAAAGCCACATAAAGTATCAAGAAACTCAAATTAAATATTTTTCCCATTTTTAAAAAAAATTGCGGAATCACGGAATGAAACTTAGGGTGAATAACGAGATGACTCGACTTTTATAAAGAAAGCTTGTTTGCGCTGTTAAAAATAGAATGACTATTCGAATTTTCACTAGATTACATAGACTGAGATTTTATAAACGATGTTTGAAATTTTTGAAAACGGTTATAATTAATGTTAGAAAATAATATATATTTTGTAAATGTTCAAAGAACAGATTGGAAAAATATTTTTTAATGTATAAGACAAACTTTGAATACCTTATTTCTTTTATATAAAATATCAGGGAAAGGTCAAATTTTCAACCGAATAGTTAGTTTTGCAACAGAAAAATCAACTAAACGAAAATGTCATACATAACTGATATTTCAAACAAAAATGTTTCATAGTGGAATCCTCAACCAAACAAGGCCGAAAAGGATGAATTTTCAACAAGTACTAAAAAGAAAAAATAATTCTAATACAAAATAAACATTTCGAAAAGCTATTTAAATTCTATGTTTATTTCTTTTTAAGGTTATATAAATAAAATTTTCCTAGATTTCTTGAAACAATTTGAAGATTTTTGAAAGTTTGTATCTACCAAAAATTATGTGGAAAATGCACAAGAAGTTTTTTGTATACAGGATTCAAAGAAATTTTAGGAAAAATTGATGCTCGACTTTAAGTATAAAAAAGAAGTTCCTCTCATCTTTAAAAATCTACATTTTCTTTTAAATTATTTGAAATCTTTGCAAATTTCAATTTCCTTTTGCAAATTGATTTTTTCGATCTTTTTAGAAAGCGTTTGAAATGTTTTAAATTCTTTTCAAAATTGATAAATAATTCTTAAACTTACTCGAGTTTTTCTTAATTTTAGTTCGAAAACTTGCAGAATTTTTCTTTAAAAATCTTCTGCAAGGTTTTTCCAAATTTTCGAAATAAGTTGCAATCTTTTTCAACTTTCCCGTAAATTTTTTTCACAATAAAAAGTAATATTAAGTTTTTCTATAATTCATATTGATATTTTCTTAAAACATTATCTAGTTGGTTAAAAGTTTAAGTAGTTTGTTGCAAACTCATTTCTTTTTTTGAAAATTAATTTTTTTTCACTAAAATTCTTAAGCTGTTCTTTTCAAAACCTTCATAAATCTTTATGTTGCTAAAATTTATTTTCTAAAGATTGAAATCATTTTCGAATCTTTTTTTGGAAACTTCTAAAACTTTGAAATATTTCAAAGTTTTCCAATAATTTTTTGTTTGCCGAGACTGACTGCATAAACTCCGTAAATTTAAGGTATCCTCAGTTTTTATCTATAATTTTTGTTTATCTCTTTAAAAGTGTGAACAAGATTAAAATGTGTAGGACGTTAGTTCTTTTTAGAAAAAAATGTTTAGAACTATTTAAAAATAAATTTGATCATAACATAAGTAACCTGTTTGGAAATTTTGATTTACTAAATTGATGTTTCGAGAAATCAAAAATCTTTATTAATAAATAAATTTATACATATGTTGCGAATAGCGTACCATTTTAGAAATAAATTTTTACAATTAACTAAAGGCTGTATACATGTTTCAAGACTAAAATCTTCGTTAACACTATTGTGTGGCGCGTCCAGCTAGTCCCAATAAACTTGCTGAATTGGAATTGTCATCATACACGATGTTAATTCCTCCCTGCATTAAACTCACGAATCCAATATTGCACCCTGTCATGAGCAAAATCAATACTATTGAGTGAAAATTCCGCAGTAGCGAAAGCAGCAGGAACTGGAAAGTTCAGCAAAATAGGATCCCGAACTCGAAGTATGCCCGTATTCATGTGCATGTAACCTTGTTGTACATGATGAGGCTTGAACTGGCCTCTAGTTTTCGAATACGATAAAACACCAATCGGGCTTTTTATGTAATCGCTTCTGGCTACGACGAAATGAGGATGTATTGCATACCCATCACCAATATACGTACCATTCTTTGTTATCCTGACTTTGGTGGGATCATAGAGACGAACTTCAGTTAGACTATGTTGAGGTGGTTCTTGAAAATGTGGTTCATAACGGCGTATCCAGTTCCTAACCTCAACCTGAGCCCAATCAGTTGCTCGCTCTGGATAATGCTGAGCAGAGAAGGCACCATGGATAGGATTGTCCAGCATAATGGGGTTTTTCAGTTGAATCAGGACAACTTCTTTAAAATAATCTTCTGAACATATTCGTACAGGTTGAGATTTGCGTCGTCTTGAAATTATTATATGCGCAAAGAGACGAAACCCTTGAATTGTGTATGCACGGTGCGTTAGAACAAAATAAGGATGTATAGCATAGCCGATTTTAGTAGATTGTTTAGAAATAATCTGGACAGGGATAGGATTATCCATATTCACATGTTTTAGATCTTCAAACCAGGATGGCAAATCATTTGATGATGTAGATGAAATCGGACTCCCGGGTGGATGATTCATTCGCTGTGGACGATCGTCAGAAATTGATGATAATTCTGCAATAATGATACAAGTTGTGTAATTTATTAGTATCATTTGCAGGGATCTGATGTCGTAAACTAGGCCGGAAATTAGGATACCAAACGACATAGTTTCGACGTGGATTACGACTCAGTTTTGTCTAGGTTTCAGGCGCAATCTCTTAAAACAACAATTGGTTATTTGTAATGTATTTTTAGTAATTAATACTGTATAGTTTAGTACATTGTTCTGAGTTAGAATGATACAAGTTACGTAATTTATTAGTATCATTTGCAGGGATCTGATGTCGTAAACTAGGCCGGAAATTGGGATACTAAACGACGTAGTTTCCGACGTGGATTGTGTGGATTCGATTTCTTTAAACTTCTTTGTATTTGTTCTATTCTTCTTCATTTGTTCACCTTCCTTAAAATTTTTAAATTTTCCGAATTCTCTGAATTCTTGAACTGCACTTAATGTTCGGAATTCTCTTATTTCTATGAATTCTTGAAAATTTATAAGTTCCTTTGTGTTCTATATATATTCTCTGAAATGAATCTGAATTTTCTTAATTACTAAAATTCGCTAAATTCCATAAATAAGCTCAATTTCTTGAATTTTCTGCATTTCACGAATTCTCCAAATTCTCAGAACTTCTCGAATTCTCTGAATTCCTCAAATTTTATAAATTCTTGGAACTGGCTTATTCCTTTGAATTAGGTGAACCGTCTAAATTCCAAGAACTTTAAAATAACACAAGTAATTTGTAGATTTAAAATAATTTAGAGAATTTCAGGAATTCAAAAAATTTAGAAAAATCAAAGATTTCGGAGATTTTGATCGATTTTAGAGATTTTAGAGAATTCCTTGGAATCTCGGATTTCCTTGTAATCCTCGATTTCTTTTGATTTTCTCGATTCCATACATTTTTATTTCAATTATTTTTAAATCTTTGCATTGTTTTAAAGTTAGGGATTTACTTATCCACAAATTTAAGGAATTCAGGAGATTTCAAGAAGTTAAGGATTTCAAATAATTCAGCAAATTTCGAAGAATACAGAAAATTTCAAAGAAGTTGTGGCTATTTTAATTTTCTAATTAAGGCCAAAAACTGATTTAAAAAAATTTATTTTAATTTGTTTTTAACTTCAATTTGTGCTCTGTCAGCCAGTTTTAGCAATTTTTGAACAAAATTTCAAGGAAGTGCGTTTTGGAAATTCCTTTACAGATTGAATAATAGAAATAAAAATATATTTCTAAATTTTTTTATTTATTATTTGCTGATGCTTTGGTGCATAGAGCATCAGGAAAAAATAATACTTTTTTTCAATAAATTTTTCAGTTTGTTGTTAAAAGTTAAAATTTGAAAATCTTTTTGAAAGTTTCCAGAGGTCTTGACACTCACAACAATATAATTTTATCTGCCATTTATTCGATTCTGCAGTTCAATTTTAAAGTTAAAAAGTTTGAAAGGTTTAAAAGAATCTCAAGCAACTTAAAACAATTGAAAAAATATATAGGAATCAAAAGAATTCAATATGAAAGAAATATTTTGATATAATAAAAATTGTGCCATATGATAATCCAAGGTGAGGTCCCTTTACCAGGAAGCTCAGCCTTGAGCTGATTGTCATATTTTTTTTATTTGATTAACCTAAATCTGGCAACGAGGCATTAGATATCACCTTATTTTTAGAGAGTAAAAATTTTTTTCATGCAATTCTAGAACGCTTGTAAAAAACCAATATGATGAAATATTTATAAGATACTGTTTATAGAGAGTAAATATTTTTTTTATTGAGTATAAATTTAGAACGCTTAGAATAAAAGAAGAAGATTAAAAAAAAGAATCCAACGACCAAATTTGGAGAACCACCATAAAATGTTCCTATTGAAATTTGAAAAAAGATAATCGTAGAAAACATACTTTCAAAAAATAATTTGCTTATACAATTTTTTTGTTAAGTGCAATTTGAAAAAAAAATTTTCGCGAAAAAGAAAAGAAAAAATTCTTTTTTAAATCCCCGTTAAACGGGTTCTTTTAATTTGGATTAGAAGCTGTTGGCCATATGTTGCCTTTGATAAAGACGTGGCATTGGGAAGGTTCTGTTCAGTTTTTCAGGACTGGACTTTTAAAATTTTAGGTAGCGCAAGTAAAAATTATTTTTTCGAATAGGTTGGATGTTATTTTACTTACCAGAATTTTGATCAGATGCAACCACCATTTCTTGCAGCAAAACCGAACAAAGTATTAGGAAACTCAAAATAAATATCTTCTCCATTTCTAAAAGAAGCAGCGTAATGACAAAATGAAAATGATAGTAAAAAATAGAGAGTGTCACTTTTATAAAGAAAGCTTGTTTGCGCTTCTATTAAATTTCATGACTTTTCGAATTTACACTGGAATATAGATAATTACACAAACTGAGATTTCAAAAACGATGCTTGGAATTAACGAAAACAGTTATGTTGTGAATAGTTAACCCTTTTGTCATTTTTACAATATGTGGTCATAAAGTTAAGTACATAATTGGTGTCTTTATTATTAAAGAATCATTTACAATTTATAACTAAATGTTTTCTTTAAGAAATAAACCTGTCTAATAAACTGAAGGCTGTATGATTGTTTCAAGAGTAAATCCTTCGTTTTGACTGTTGTGTGGTGCGTTCCGAAAGAACCAATCAAGTTGCTGAATTCGTCTTGTCATTGTGTCGATTCCCTTTTTGACGAAACTCACGAATGCAAACTTGCGCCCTGACATTAGCAAAATCAATACTATCGAATGAAAATTCCACAATACTGAAAGCAGTAGGCACTGGGAAGTTCAAAAAAATAGGATCCTGAAGTAGAACTAGACACACATCCTTGTGCATGTTAATATTTTGTATACGGTGAGGCTTGAGCTGCTCTACAGTTTCCGGATACGATAAAACACAAATCGGGATTTGTATGTAGTCGTGGTTGATTATGACGAAATGAGGGTGTATTGCAAACCCATGGCCAATTTCAAAACCTTTCTTTGTTATCAAAACTTTGGTGGGATCATAAAGACGAACTTCAGTTAGACTTTGTTGATGATGCATTATTTTGATTTGCATTATTTTGAAATTAGAGGTTCACCAATTTACAAATTTAATTTTTGGACGCGTGGATCTTGAAAATTTTAAGTAGCGAAAGCAAAAATTAAGTTTTTTTAACATAGAGAATATTATTTTACTTACCAGTATTTTCATCTAATGTGGCCATTATTTCTTGCAAAAAAATTACACAAAATATTAGGAAACTCAAATAAAATATTTTTACCATTTTCTAAAGAAACTGCATAATTAGAGAATGAAACTGATAATAAAGGACAAGATTACACGAGTTTTATAAAAAAATCTTGTTTGTACTGTTGTAAAATGGAATGACTATTAGAATTTTCACTGGAATACATAGACTGATATTTTATAACCGATGTTTGAAATTAATTAAAACAATGATAATAAATGTTAAAAAATACATATTTTTAAATTTTTCAAACAATAAAGGAGAGAAAATAATTACACTTAACGAAAAGAGTTAAATTTTCTACGAAAAGATCTTAATTTTTAATAAAATAATTACTATTTATATTTATTTATTATATTTATTATTATCATTTGTAAATTATATTTCGTTTTGAAATAAAATGCTAAATCTTTAAAAAAATATTTAGTTCAATTTTTGTATAATAAACGTTTTAGGATTTTAATCGGCTTGTGTTGTAATTAGTTTCGATATGAATTGCTGATGAATATTTTTCTTTAATTGAAAGAAAGTTTTTTTTTCAATCAAAGAATCCTTTTTTCTGAGTATTTAAATTATTATTAGAAGAAGAAAAAAGTTAGGATCATCCTTAAAAATAAATATAATTAACACAATGAAAATCGTATTAAGTAATTTTTTTTTATTAAAAAATGTGAATTTGGGTTGTTGGAAAGATTGGAAACATTTTTTTACTATAGAAATAAGAGAAACATGTATTTTTATATGCAAAAATACAGCCTTTTGGAAGTTACCAAAGTCTTTCGAACCGAATTAACAATATTCACAACTTTTCTACAATTTGTCGTGGACTGAATTTGGTATTTAAAAGTTTGAAATCTTCCAGGACATCTTTTTTTAACAACTAAATCTTCTCTTTTATAAATAAATTTTTCCAATTAAAACTCCTCATTTGGAAATTGTAACTTACAAAAGTACATAAAGTTTAAAAGAATACACTGAAAACACTCCCTTCTCTTATTATTAGGAGCGTTCCAGGAACATCCTACAGTGATCTGGAGGGGCCATATCTTTATTGTTAATTAAAAAAATACATTTTTACCTATCACTTACGGCTTCTAATATTGCTGGAACCTTCTAGCGAAACCTACCGAAGGGACATGATGCTGCTGATTCATCTTTTTC
This sequence comes from Druon quercuslanigerum, assembly GCA_010014905.2. Lineage (NCBI taxonomy): Eukaryota > Metazoa > Arthropoda > Insecta > Hymenoptera > Cynipidae > Druon > Druon quercuslanigerum. Next base: position 7,336 of record JAAAKG020179897.1, read on the forward strand.
TTAAACTCTTTAATCCAGTCATTCGCGTTCTTTTCAATAAAATCAATAGCTGACGGTGAAAATTGCGCAGTAACAAAAGCAGCAGGTACTGGGAATGTTAACCCGATAGCATGCTTAAGATGAATTACGCCAATATCTCCTTGAAGGAAATAATTTTCTATACTTTGAGGCTGGAGCTCTCCTACATCTTCTGGAAACGACCAAACACCAACCGGGATAAGCATGTAATCACGGATGAGTACGATGACATGAGGATGTATTGCAAATCCAACGCCAATACGCTCACCATTCTTTGTTATCACGACTTTGGTGGGATCATAAAGACGCACTTCATTTAGACTTTGTTGAGGTGGTTGTTGATAATGTTTTGGTCTATAATAATGTATCCACTGGTTCACCTTAAACTGAGCCCAACTAGTTGCTCGCGGTGGATAATGCTGAGCAGATAAGGCACCAGGTATGGGATTATCCAGGATTATAGGTTTTGTAAGTTGAATCAGGATAGCTTCGCTAGGAATATCTGCTAAACATATTCGTACATGTTGAGGTTCGAGATGTCCTGAATTTTTGTTAAGCTTTAAAAGACGAAATCCGTCAATTGTGTTAGCACGGAGTGTTACGACAAAATAAGGATGTATAGCATAGCCGGCTTTAGTGGAATTTTCAGAAGCAATCAGGACGGGGGTGGGATTATCTATATGGACGTGTTTTAAATCTTCAAACCAGGGTGGCAAAGTACGTGGTGGTGCTGAAGATGAACTTCCGGGTTGATAATTCATTCTCTTTTGACGTATGTGAGGAACTGATGATAATTCTGCAAGAATGATACAAGTTGTGTAATTTATTAGTATCGTTTGCAGGGATCTGATGTCGTAATCTAGGCCGGAAATTGGTATACTAAACGACGTAGTTTCCGACTCAGTTTTGTCGAAATTTCAGACGTAATCTGTTGAAAAAAAAATTTGTTGTTTGTAATGTATGTTTAGTAATTAATGCTGTATAGTTAAGTGCATTATTCTGAGTTAGAATGATACAAGTTATGCAATTTATTAGTATCGTTTGCAGGGATCTGATTTCGTAAACTAGGCCGGAAATTGGGATACTAAACGACGTAGTTTCCGACTCAGTTTTGTCGAGGTTTCAGACGTAATCTCTTGAAACAACAATTTAAGCGCGCCTAGGTCGCGCGACTATTAGGTGTACTGTATTTGGATAATTCTGAATTCTCTTTTGTTAAAGCTTCTTTCTGCTTTTTTTGAAGAGATTGTCATCACGTATCTCCTGCTTTTCACTCGATTTTGTCTAAAATGTGAATTTTTATATGCTTCTTCATATTCTGAATTTTCTACATAATTAATTATAGTTAAAGATTAAATTTTTTAAATCTCAGTAGGATTTGAGGTACACATTCTCATCGTGACACTCGTGCTGCGCGCTCGATTTTTGACGGAAATTTTTAAATGTATATTTTCTGAGATAAATAAAAAATAGCACGCATTTTTATAGAAATTTTTCTCTATCTCGCGTTGTTATAAGAATAGGTTTTTTGGTTTTCATATTATTTTTTATGGACAAAGCAAAATATGCTACAAGTCTTCTTTTAGATTTTTTACATATCTCGCATTTTTCGTAGTTTGCGTTGTTTGACCATTCTAATACTTTCTCAATAATATATGATTGAAAATTCTTGCTTCTCGATGCCAGACTTTTTATTTAAAATCTTTATAATAAATTCAGCAAAATTCATGTTAAGTTGATCAATTTTATGATTTAAAAAATGCATTATTTGGGCATCTGGGGACGAAAAAATTCGCTTTTTTCTATTCATTTTTTAAATTGGGAATTCAATGATAATTTTATTAACACTCATGCTTGGTTGATAATTCCTATGACGTTTTAAACAAATTTAATAAACTTTGCATCATTTGGGTATTTGTCGACTAAAAAGTTTTTTTTTTCAATCTCACTTGTTTGTGTTTCACATTACTATTATTATTTATTAACGCTGATCTAAAAATAAAGTGTCATAGACAAAATTAGAAGGAAAAAGTCATTCATGTACTCTAACGTGAAATTCCAAATAATGCATTTGTAATCTACTAAACGTAAGAATAAGAATAAATAAAAATTTGAATTCTTGGGTTGTCATCTTTTTTTTTATTTGCTTCCACATAGGACTCTATATAGCCATGGCATTATAATTTTTTTAAATGAAATCTGTTTTCAAAATCTTACTATGTCTCAATTTTTCGAATAAAATTGTATATAGGAATATACGTGGGTTTCCATATGGTTGAAAGAGGCCACGTCAGAACCTCTCAAACTCTAGCAATTTGGGAATTTTTTTGTTTTTTTCGCTTTCCAAATTTAAGAAATTTAAACAAGATTAAAATAAAATTTAAAATCCTATTTAACTTCCAATAGTCAAGTTAATGTTAATTGCCCAAATTTGGGCAACCACCATAAAATGTTCCTATTGCAATTTAAAAAAAATGTTCGCAAAAAAGAAAAGAAAATTTATTTTAATTTAAAATAAACAAAAAGTTTTCATTTGGATTAGAAGTGGTTGTCCATATGTTACATTTGCTGAAGACGTGGCATTTTGAAGGTTCTGTTCAGTTTTTTAGGCCTGGTTTTTTTAAATTTTATGTAGCGCAAGTAAAATTATTTTTTCGAAAAGGTTGGATGTTATTATACTTACCCGAATTTTCATCAAAGGCAACCACTATTTCTTGCAGCAAATCCGAACAAAGTATTAAGAAACTCAAAATAAATATATTTTCCATTTTTAAAAGAAGCAGCGTAATCATAAAATGAAAATGATAGTGAAAAAAATAGAGTGTCACTTTTATAAACAAAGCTTGTTTGCGCTTCTAGAAAATTTCATGACTATTGAAATTCATACTGGAATATAGGTCATGACACAAATTAAGATTTCAAAAAGGATGTGTGAAATTTACGAAAATAGTTATAATGAACCTTAGAATATATATATTTTTAAATTGTTTAAACAATAGAATAGAAAAATATTTTTGAATGCATAATGCAAATTTCAAATGCCTTATTTTTTATGTATAAAATTTCATACATAACAGATATATTAGCCAAAAAAGATTTAAATACAGAAAAAAAAGATTTTTTTAAAAGAAGTAGTTCAATTTTTATCAGTTTTTCCATCCCCATACAAAAAATTAAAATTTTGAATAACTATTTTAAAAGGGTATCTGTTTTTAAGGTTATAAAAAAATATAATTTTCCTATTTTTCGTGAGAAAATGGGCAAAGATTTTTTAAAAGCTCATAGCTTTTAAAGAAATTCTAGAGTTAGCTTAAAACTATTTAGGACGTTTATAAATTTAGAAAAAATTAACAAATATCAAAGTTCGTGGTAGGGAATCGTTTAAATTATTTAAAATTTTTTCAAATTTCGAGTTCCTTCTGCAAATTTAGTTTTTTCAACATTTTTAGAAATCGCTTGAAATATTTTTAAAACATCTTCTCTTAATTTCCCCCTTTAAAACAAGAAATAATTTAAACTATTTATAGAATTCTTATTGATGGTACCTGTATTTTCTGGATACCGTTATCGATCATTTTTATTCCAGTACCAACATCCGGGCAACGTAACGAGCGAGCATTTCAGTTAATGTTTTTAATTAATAATGCAACTATTCCTTTTTTTTGTTAAGAACTGATTTTATTTTAAAATTGAAATTTCAAATAATTGTTAAGTTTTGTTTTTTTCAAACCCCTTAAAAATCTACATCGTGCTTAAATTTATCTTGTCCAGATTTAAATTATTTTCAAATATTTTTTTTGAAATTCGTAAAATAAGGTATTCTTAGTGTTTATCCGAATTTTAAAAATCTTTTTGCATGTGTGAACAGGATTATAAATCATAGGATGGTAGTTTTCTTCGTTATGCAGAAAATTCAAAATCTTTATTAATAAATAAATGTATACATATGTTACGACTAGCAAACCCTTTTTGTCATTTTTACAATAATTGGTTACACAGAAGTAAAGAATATAATTCTTGCCTTAATTATTGAATACTAATTTACAAGTTACAACTAAATGTTCTCTTTTAGAAACAAATTTTTCCAGTTCAAACTCCTCATTTGGAAATTGTAACTTACAAAAGTACGTAAAGTTTAAAAGAATAAATTGAAAACAGCCCCTACTCTTATATTCAGGAGTGTTCCAGGAACATCCTACTGTGACCTGAAGGAGCCTTATCGTTATTGTTATTTTTAACAAAAAGTATCTCGTAAAGTGTAAAAAAAAATGAAGTACATTTTTACCCATCACTTACTGGGAGGACGTCCTACTAGCGGAACGTACCAAAGGGACAGGATTCTTTTTATTCACCTTTTTCTTAAAATCTTTAATCCAGTCATCCGCGTTCTTTTTGATAAAATCAACAGATGCGAGTGAAAATTGCGCAGTATCAAAAGCAGCAGGTACTGGGAATGTTAACCCGATAGCATGCTTAAGTTGAATTACTCCAATATCTGCGTGCAGGAAATGAGATTCTATACTTTGAGGCTGGAGCTCTCCTACACCATCCGGAAACGACAAAACAACAATCGGGAAACGCATGTATTCACGGCTGAGTACGATGACATGAGGATGTATTGCATACCCAACGCCAATACGCTCACCATTCTTTGTTATCACGACTTTGGTGGGATCATAAAGACGCACTTCATTTAGACTTTGTTGAGGTGGTTGTTGATAATGTTTTGGTCTATAATAATGTATCCACTGGTTCACCCTCAACTTAGCCCAATTAGTAGCTTCCTCTGGATACTTCTCATCAGCTAAGGCACCAGATATAGGAATATCCAGCATTATAGGCTTTGTAAGTCGAATCAGGACAGTTTGTGTAGGAATTTCTGGTAAACATTTTAGTACATGTTGAGGTTCGAGATATCCTGAAATTTTGTTGAACTTTAAAACACGAAACCCTTCAAGTACATATTCACGACGCGTTAGGATAAATAGAGGATGTATAGCATAGCCGGGCTTAGTGAAATCTTCAGAAGCAATCAGGACGGCGGTGGGTTTCTTTATATTCACTTGTCCTATGTTTGGAAACAAGGGTGGCAAAGCTTGTGATGATAAAGATGAACTCCCGAGTGGATGATTCATTCTCTTTTGACGTCTGTGAGGAGCTGATGATAATTCTGCAAGAATGATACAAGTTATGTAATTTATAAGTATAATTTGCAGGGATCTGATGTCGTAAACTAGGCCGGAAATTAGGATAATAAACATAGTAGATTTGATTTTTAGTTTTCTGTTATTTTGGTGATTGTGAATTCTGTTTGTTTAAAAGCTTCTTTCGACTTTCAAGAAGACATTACTATTAAATAATATAAAATATAATTTAAAAATTCATTTTAATCTCGGGTAACATGAAAAATCTATCATTTACAGTACCGGCAATTAATTTCGGATGGGCGATCCGTTTTTCGTTCCAACTTCCAATACGCGTATCTTCATAAATAATTGTCGAAAAAAAATTTGAAAACGGTATTAAGAAGTAGTCGTTAAGAGCTTTATTTTTGATTGACTAAATATTTTTTTACTTGTTTTTAAAAGTACTGGGCCTTTGATCAATTTTTAAAAAAATTTCCGCTTATTAATTTTTGTTCAATCACTTGCAGTTTTGCAGATTTCAAATTTTGTTTGAAAAATAGTTGCATATGGCATTTTTTTAAGCCCTTTCGAAATCTGCTTTCTAATTTTTTGTAACTTCATTATTCAAAAAACTCCAAATGATTTAACAAAAATGAATAAACGGATATTTTTTTAATTGTCCAAAGGCCCAGTACTTTTAAAAACAACTTAAAAAAATATTTAGTCAATCAAAAATAAAGCTCTTAACGACTACTTTCCAATGCCGTTTTCAAGATTTTTTTTCGACAATTATTTACGAAAATACGCGTGAAAAATGCCTGTATAATATATTTATTTATTGAATTTATTTTAAAGAATGATAAAATTTAGTAAATAATTATGAATGTTTTTGAAATTGTCATGAATTTGCGAATGGACAGAACTTAAATTGAAAAAAAAATCAGCTGAGAAATGCTTGACTATTGCATTTTCTTATTAAATTTATTTGTAAAAACAATAAGATTAATTAACAAATTGCGCATTTTTCTCAATTTGTCATAAAGTTAATAGAAAAAGGTTGCATTGTAAAAAAATTTTCTTTTAAAAATTGACTGAATAATTTAATTGTTTATTAAATTGGTTTATAATATTAAGAATGATAATCTCAATAAGAAATTGCTTCATCATTATACTGTTTTTATCCAAATTTCTTACAATATAACTAAAGAAATAGAAAATATATAGGAAAAATCTTATCAGTGAAAAAGCAATGTTTTTTTCTCCAAATCAGTCAATATTTCTGAGCTGTACAATATTTTAAACAACAAAAAATATTTTTCCCCAGCGCAACTTAAAAGTTTAAACGGTTTGAAAGCATTTCAAGCAATTAAAAATATTTTTGAAAATACATAGAAATAAAAAAATTCATTGTGAATTTAAAAGGATGCAAGTGAATTAAAGTAATTGAAAATAATGTATTAAAGTAATGTATTCTCTATATTCTCTGAAATCCATCTGAATGTTCTTAATTACTAAAATTCGCTAAATTCCCTAAATAAGCTGAATTCCTTGAATTCTCTGAATTTTTTGAATTGCTTGAATTTACTGAATTTCACGAATTCTCTAAATTTTCTAAATTCTCAGAATTTCTCGAATTCTCTGAATTCCTCAAATTATCTAAATTCTTGGAACTGTCTTATTTCCTGGAATAGGGTGAACTGCTTAAATTCCAAGAAATTTAAAATAATTCAAATAATTCATAGATTTAAAATAATTCAGAGAAATTCATGAATTCAAAAAATTCAGAGAATTCAAGAATTCAAGGATTTCAAATAATTTAACGAATTCCGAAGAATACAGAAAATTTGAAGAAAGTTGTGGCTATTTTAATTTTGTAATTAAGGCCAAAACCAGAGTTTAAAAAATTTATTTTAATTTGGTTTTAACTTTAATTTCTGCTCTTTCGGTCAGTTTTAGGAATTTTTGAAGAAAATTTTAAGGAAGTGCGCTTTGAAAATTCCTTCGACTGATGGAATATTAGAAATAAAAATTGATTTAAAAAATTTTTAATTCAATATTTGCCGATGCTTGGATGCGTCGAGCATCAGGAAAAAAATAGTAATTTTGTTTGATAAATTTTTCCAATCCTTGACTGTTCTGAAGTTTTTGAATTGCCTGAATTTACTGAATTTCACAAATTCTCTGAATTCTCTAAATTCTCATAATTTCTCGAATTCTCTGAATCCCTAAAATTATCTAAATTCTTGGAACTGTCTTATTTCCTGGAATAGGGTGAACTGCCTAAATTCCAAGAACTTAAAAATGATTCAAATAATTCATAGATTTAAAATAATTCAGAGAATGTCAGGAATTCAAAAAATTCAGAGAAATCAAAGATTTTAGATATTTTGACCGATTTTAGAGATTGTAGAGAATATCTTGAATTTCTGTCTTTTGATTTTCTCGATTCCATAAATTTTTATTTGAATTATTTTTAATTCTTCAACAATTTAAGGAATTTAGGAGATTTCAAGAATTATTTTAATTTGTTTTTAACTTCAATTTGTGCTCTTTCAATCAGTTTTAGGAATTTTTGAACAAAATTTTAAGGAAGTCCGCTTTGGAAATTCCTTGAACTGATGGAATAATAGAAATAAAAGTTTATTTCTAAAAATTATTTTATTCAATATTTGCTGATGCTTGGATGTGTCGAGCATCAGGAAAAAAAATGTTTTGTTCAATAAACTTTTGTATTCGTCCTTAAAAATAAAAATTTGAAAATCTTTTTGAAAGTTTCCAAGTGTCTTGCTACTCATAACAAAATAATTTTACATTCCCTTAATTCGATGCTGCATCTCAGTTTAAAAAAAAATTGAAAAAATATATAGAATTCAAAGGAGTTTTATATGAAATATTGAAAATAGTGATTCTATAAAATAAACTTGGTGTAAACCAGTATTTCGATATAATAAAAATTGTGGCATATGGCAACCTGAGATAAGGTCCGAAATATTTATAAGAAATTGATAATAGAGAGAAAATATATTTTTTTCTATTGTATATAAATTTAAAATGCTTAGAGTAAAAGTCATTTAAAAATTAGAAAATGGCATTTTCCCACTGAAAGTCACAAAATAGGGCTCTATTTAGTTATGGAATTATAATTATTTTAAAGAAGTCTGTTTCGAAAATATCACTTTTGTACCAGACGATCTTCAATTTTGAATCCTATCCCATTTCGTGTCTCAATTTTCGAATAAAATTTTATGTAGGAATATACGTGGGTTCCCATATGTTTGAAAGAGGCCACGTCAGAACCTCCCAAAAACCAACAATTTAGACATTTTATTTCACTTTTAAAATTTAAGAAATTTAAATAATATTAAAATCAAATTTAAAATCCTATTTAACTTCCAATAATCCAGTTAATGTGCAGAATTCCTGAAAATAGAACCAAGAATCCCACGACCAAATTTGGCCGACCACCATAAAATGTTCCTATTGCAAATTATAAAAAAAAATCCGTAAAAAAGAAAAGAAAATTTATTTCAACTTTTAAAAATTTTTAAATTTTTAATTTGGATTAGAAGCGGTTGGCCAGATGTTACTTTTGCTGAAGACGTGGCATTTGGCAGGTTCTGTTCAGTTTTTTTAGGCCTGGATTTTAACAATTTTAGGTAGCGCAAGTAAAAATTATTTTTTCGAAAAGGTTGGATATTATTTTACTTACCCGAATTTTCATCAAAGGCAACCACCATTTCTTGCAGTAATTTCGAACAAATTATCAGGAAACTCAAAATAAATATCTTTTCCATTTTTAAAAGGTGCAGCGTAATCAAAAAATGAAAATGATTGTAAAGAAATAGACAGTGTGACTTTTATAAAAAAAAGCTTGTTTGCGCTTCTAGAATATATCGTGACTATTCGAATTCTCACTGAAATATAGCTCATCACACAAACGGAGATTTTAAAAACGATGCTTAAGAAAAATAATTTTTAATTCATACAGCAAATTTCGAATACCTTATTTTTTGTATATAAAATTTCAAGGAATTTCAAATTTCATACGTAAATGATATTTCAAACATAAAATATTTTGATATTAACAGAGAGAAATTTCTCTCTGAATTTAAATTAAAAAAAGTTGAGTGTATCCAAAAAGACAAATTTTTATCCAAATAGTTCAATCTTCAACCAAAAAAAAAAAAATTTTCAATCAGGAAAAATTTATTTTGAAGGAAAAGTCTAGTAGTTGATATTTAAAAAAAAATGTTTACTATTTTAAGTTATTTATTTATATATTTATTATTATTACTTAGTGCTTATATTTTATTTTGAATTCAAATGTTGAATCTTCAACAGAAAAACAGATTTTTTTAATAAGATTTTTTTATACGGGATTTAAAGAAATTTCAGTAAAAAACTCGAATTAGTCTACAACTATTTTGGACGTCTATAAATTTGAAATAAATAAATTTCAAATTTATTTTTTTAAAATTTTTGAGCAATCGCTTGAAATCTTTTGAATTCTTTTCAAGACATCTGAACATCGCTTAAACTTACTCGAATTTTTCTAAACTTTTGTTTTTCAAAATTTCAAAATTTTACTTTCAAATTTTCTGCATTTTTTTAGAAATTTTCGGAAATTTTTTGAAATTTTCTTCAAGTCCCCCCTAATTTTTTTTCCTTTAAAACAAAAAATAATTATAACTCTTCATAGAGTTCTTATTGCCGGTACTGATAATTTTTTTGGTTACCGTTAATATATTCTTTTTTCAAAACCCTCAGAAATCTTCTTCAAAAAGAGAAAAAATTTCAATTTGAAATTAATCTATGGTTGAGTAAATTAGTTTAATTTATTGTTTTGTATTTGTCTTAAATTTATTCCATTTATTTAAAGTTCTTTCAGTTTGTTCTATTCTTCTTAATTTATTCAGCTTACTTAAAATGTTGTAAATTTTCTGAATTCCCAGAATTTGATAAATTCTTGATATTTACTAAATTTTCTGAATTTCATGAATATTATGGGTTCCTTAAACATTCTTTTAATTCCAGGAAGTCTTTAATTTTCCTTGAATTCTCTAAAGTCCCCGAATTCTTTAAATTTCGCAAAATCTCTGAATTCCTTTAATTCTCTGAATTTCTCGAGTTCTCTGAATTCCTTCAATTCTCTGAATTTCTTGGATTATCTAAATTCCTTGAATTTTCTGAATTCCTTTAATTCCCTTAATTCCTCAAATTATCTATATTCTTGGAACTTTTTATCTTCTTGAATATCATCACTTTCTTGAAATCGTTGAAATTTCCCTAATTATCTGACTATCTTTCAAATTTCTTGAATTATCTGATTTTATTGATTTCGTAAAAAATTCTTAAAATCCTGACTTTTTTAAAATTCTTATAGTTTTGAAATTCCATAAAATATCTGAATTTCTGAAATTCGAGGAGTTATCTGAATAAAGCGATCTCGCTGAATTCCAAGATCTTTGATAATCATTAATTAAAGGATTTCAGAGAATTTGATCAATGAAATTCTTTGAAATCATTTATTTTTATACTTTTCTGTATTCCTGGAATTCTTTGAATTTTTTTTAGTCATATGAATTCTTTGGAATTCCTTTTTAATTCTTTGCATAATTTTGAAATTATTAGAATTCAGGGAATTCTCCCTATTTATAGATTTTCAGGAGTTTAAGGAATTCAGATTTCAATAATTCAAGGATTTTAGATCATTCAGAGAATTCCAAATAATTGAAAATATTTTAAGGGAATTAAAACATTTAAGATGTCGGATCAAATAAGGGACACATAGAATTATTTTCTTGGGAGTGGGAATTCCCCTGGTGGGTTTCAAAAAAAAATCTCGAATTTTCATGTTTAAAGGCTATATATTTATATACATAGAATTCAAAGGAATTCAAGTGAATTCAAAAGCATTAAAGTTAAATCAAATTATTAAAAATAACATTACTTCGGACTTAAAAAAATACACTTTATTTTAAACTATTTGAATTCTTTTAAAATTCCAATTTCCTTTTACAAATTAGCTTTTTTCGACATTATTAGAATTGTTTTTAAAATTTTTAAATTCTTTGTAAAACTTCAAAATAACTCTTGAACTTTCTCGAGTTTTTCTAAGCTTTTGTTTGCAAAATTGTAAAATTTTTGTCTTCTCAGTTTTTATCCATAATTTTTTTTTCATCTATGAAACTGCTGGTAGTCTACAACTGAAATTCTTTGAATTCTTTGAATTCGATGAATTCATTGAAATCTCTGAATTTCTTAAATTATCGGAATTTTTCGAATTCTATTAATTTTCTGGATTTCTCAAATTCCCTGAAATGCGCGAAATCTCTGAATTCCTCGAATCCACTGAATTCTTCGAATTGTCTGGATTCTTCCAATTCTCTGAATTCTTTGAATTATCTTAATTCTATAAATTCTAAGAATTTTTTTAATTCTCTGTATTTGTTGAATTTTCTTAATTCCTTGAACTTTTGGAAATTCTTAAATTTTCTGAATTCCTTGAATTATCGGAATTCTTGGAACTATTGTTTCTTCTTAAATTCCCTCAGTTTCGAGAAATCAGCGAAATCCTCCTTATTATCTGAATGTCTTTTAAATTCCCTGAATTCTCGAATTTCCGTGACTTTGTCAAAAATTCGTAAAATTTTTATATTTTCTCAAATTCTTATAGTTTTGAAATTCCATGAAATATCTGAATTCCTTAAATTTTTGAGGAACTATTCTATGAAATTCTCAGAAATCATTTATTATTCTAATTTTCTGTGTTCCTGGAATTCTTTGAATTCTTGTGAATTATTTTTTAAATCTTTGCATTTTTTGAATTTAGGGATTCTCAAATTCACCAATTTAAGAAATACGGGAAATTTCAATTTTCGAATTTCAATTTTGGAAGGCTTTATATAGATGCATCAGAATTTTTTTTTTAATAATAAATTTCTCTTTCTCTATGAAACGAAGAATGTTCTAAGTTGCTCCCTCGAAAGTTTTATCAAAAAATTTCAAAAACGAGTAAATACAAAAAGAAGTTAAAGAAATTGTTTTGTTAATTTTTTTATTCGGTTTAAAGAAATAATTTGTTTCTTTAAACCAAATATTTCTTTAAAATAAAAAAATATTTGATTGCTTTAAATGAAAAATTTCTTCAAATTAAAGAAATAAAAAATTTTATTTGACGTTTACATTTCTTTAAACGAAATAAACGTTTTGGTTGAAAAAAGAGAACAGTTTAGTTTTAAATGAATATACATTTTCTTTGAATCCAATCATGAATTATAAATAAATTGGTTTCCTCATGAATCAAATAATTCCACTCAATTTAAAAATATATAAATTTTGATAGAATGCAAGCAAAAAGCAGGAAAATTTCGTTTTTCTTAGCATCGGAATACTTTCTTAATAATCGGATTCGAAACTCGACTTTCAAGAAACTTGCATGTTCTATTTCTTCACCTGAGGAAAAAAGTTTATTTTTATATTTTTTGTTTATAAATGAATTTTATTCTTACCTAATATACAATTCTTTGCAAAAATGTAAGGTAAAACGATAAACTGTGACGAAATTGTGCACAGAAGTAACAAAAATTTACATAAAAGACGTGGTAACGTAAAATAACAAAACTGATTTGTTCTGCGCAATCTCGTGGCACATTAGCATTGACAATTAAGGAAATCTTTCTTTGATTCAAAAAACTAATTTGCCTATTTCAAATTACTGACTCTAAAGAAATTATTTATTTGATTGTTTCTAGTAAGTTCCTTTTATCAAAAATGTTTTGATCTATTTAGTAATAAAGTAGATCATAAAGTAAAATAGCCAATTTGGAAATGTTGATTTACTAAATTCTTTTGTGCAGGAATTTCAAAACCTTTATTAATAAATAAATGTATAAATATGTTACGAATAGCAAACCTTTTTTTGTCATTTTTACAAAAAGCGGTCACAAAGTTAAGAACCAAATTTTTTCCTTAATTATTAAAGAATAATTTACAATCTGCTACTAAATGTTCTCTTTTTAAAATATATTTTTCCATTTAAAACTCCTGATTTCGAAGTTGTAACTTACGAAAGTGCATAAAGTTCAATATAACAAACTGAATAAAGTCAATACCCTAATAGCTCGAATCATTCCAGCAACAACTCTGGCACCTGTGAAATAACCACCCCTTTTGAACTTTCCAAGAGAACGTCCTACCTGGACCTGAAGAGGGCCTTATTGTTATTGTTCTTTTTAGAAAAAATTATCTCGTAACAAATATTACGACAATTTGCTGACCTTCAGACGAATTGCGTAAACCAGGAAAAGACGCACCCTGCTAGGTTGCCTTAGCCAGGTGCATTATGATTGTTTCTATTTTGTTTTAAAAACAGAAAATTACAATTATAATTCGGCTAGGCAAAAGCAACCTTGCAGGGTGTCTCATGATAGCTTTTCCTTGCTAAAGCTCAGATTTACGCTCAATCTTAGGCAACGCTTCTGAAGGTAGGCAAGTTTTCTGCAGCATTCACGAGCTGTACTGTCGCTAGCGCTATCCAATTTGCTGTTACTATTTCACATTCGTCATTCTTGGAACTGGAACGTGTCAAACACGGTTATCTTAAATTCGACAAAAGCGTATAAATCGGACTATAATTAAAGAATGTATGCTTGTTTCAATAGTAAATTCTTCGTTTTGAATGTTGTTCGCGCGTCGAGACAATCCCAATCAAGTTCATGAATTCTAATTGTCACCTGGCAATCTATTGCCTCTTTGATGAAACTCACGAATCCATTGTCGCGCTTTGGCCTTGGCAACAGCAATACCTTCGGGTGAAAAATTCGCAGTAACTAAAGCAGCAGGTACTGGGAATGTGAACGAGACAAGATCCAGAAGTCGAATTACGCCAACATCTGCTTCCAGGTGATGATTTTCTACACGGTGAATTCGGAACTCTCCTGGAGCTTCCGGAAACGATAAAACACCAAACGGGATACGCATGTAATCACGCTTGACTATGATGATAGCAGGATGGATTGCAAACCCATGGCCAATGCGCTCACCATTATATGTTATCACGACTTTGGTCGGATCATAATAACGCAATTCAGTTAGAATTTTTTGAGGTGGTTCATGATAATATGGTCCAAAACGGCGTATCCATTGTGACACCTTAGCTATAGCCCAATTAGTAGCTCGCTGTGGATAATAATCAGGAGAAAATGGGCGATTTACAGGATTATCCAGCATGATAGGATATGTAAGTTGAATCAGGATAGCTTGGCTAAAAACATCTCCTATACATATTCGTACACGATGAACTTCGAGATCTAATGAATTTTTCACATGCGTAAAAAGGCGGAACCCTTCATTTGTGTAGGTACGGAGCGTTAGGACAAAGTAGGGATGTATTAAATAGCCAGGCTTAGTAGAATCTTCAGAAGTAATCTGGACGAGGGTGGGATTTTCCATATTCACTTGTTTTAGATCTTCAAACCAGGGTGGCAAATAATTTGATGATGTAGATGAAATCGGACTTCCGGGTGGATGATTCATTCGCTTTGGACGATTGTGAGGAACTGATGATAATTCTGCAATAATGATACAAGTTATGCAATTTATTAGTATCATTTGCAGGGATCTGATGTCGTAAACTAGGCCGGAAATGGGGATACTAAACGACGTAGTTTCCGACTCAGTTTTGTCAACGTTTCAGACGTAATCTCTTATAAGAAAAATTTGTTGTTTGTAATGTTTGTTTAGTAATTAATACTGTATAGTTTAGTAGATTATTCTGAGTTAGAATGATATAAGTTATGTAATTTATTAGTATCATCTGCAGGGATCTGATGTAAACTAGGCCGGAAATGGGAATACTAAACGACGTAGTTTCCGACTCAGTTTTGTCAACGTTTCAGACGTAATCTCTTAAAAGAAAAATTTGTTGTTTGTAATGTTTGTTTAGTAATTAATACTGTATAGTTTAGTAGATTATTCTGAGTTAGAATG